>JAODAL010041559.1:0-35752 GCA_025379985.1 Phyllomedusa bahiana | reverse complement strand
GGGCCCCCCTAGATGCAAAAACCACTGATGAAAAGGGTTTAAAGATTGGTCTTACACGACATTTGGTTGCTTCTACCCTCTTAAATGTGTTGGGTTTGTGTGGCTTTTCATAAACGGTTGCAGGACATTGTTTACAATGAAGCAGTCATCGGTGCCCAATGCTTTGCCTTTTGTGATCTTCCAGTCTTTCTGTCCTCTGTTGTAACTGTGATGACATGTGTGACACTCTAAGTTGTGGCCATTCCGGCTTACGGCTTCTGTTAAAAACCCAAAATGGGAGGTTGTTGATAAATTTGAAAGATTTTTGTCTTGGTTCATGATGTTTAAATGTAAACAATGATGAGGGGATGTTTTTAAACCCCAATTAAAATTGTTTCCTAAATTTAGTAGGCGTTTCGAGTTCAAAAAAATGTTGGGAATTTTGCTTTTAAGCAAATTTGTAGAGATCAGAAGCTTTGAAAATGACTGAAACATTGAACATTTGGACATGTGCATTTAAAGTTGAGTTTTTGGTTTTCTTTTGTGCATTTAAAAAAACCAAAAATTCAAGAAATTTTATATCCCCCCTGAAATTTCAACCCAAAATCCAAATTCCTAACTTTTTGTGAGCGTGTATGTCCTTTAAAGAACCATAAATTTATAAGATATTCAAGTTTGGGGAATATAGTGTTTGTTATTATATATGAATTGTAAATTGGAGTGTAATGCTCTTCAAAAAATTTGAGAAAAGGAAAGTTTGAAAAGTAAACGTGCCCTGAATTTTTAAAAAAAAATTTTGTAGTCATTGAGCTAGGAGAAAATACTTTGGGGGACATGTATGAAACGCTCCTTTTCTAAGCTTTCTTTTGCCCTTGAACCCAAATCAGAGTTCCTTTTTTTTTCAAAATACTGTATAAAATAAAAAGGAGAACTCTGGTTGCTGTGGGCAAACAAGGAAAGTTTAGCCCAAGACAGTTTTCTTAATGTTCCTTTGTTTCCTGGCTTGAGAGTTCCCTGAAGGGATTTTCCTATTCGATAAGTAGTGTCGTAAAAAACTTTGTAAGCTAGTTTTTTCTTCTTATTGGGGATTCCCCAATCTTTCTGAGTTTTCCCAAAATGATTGAACATACTCACTCAGCTTATTTAGAAATCCCATAAAATAAATAGTGAAAACTGAGTAAGGTGACCATCACCCCCCATTCTCAGTGGAAGTCGTAGATGTTTAAAACCGGGCTGCAGAGGTCCCTTTATTGAGATGGGTCAACTTTTAATAAAGGGGTTTTCTCTAAAGTATTTAACAAGGTTGTTTCTTACAGAGTTTTAAGAGCCCCATTCCCTTTTTTGGCGGGGTGGCGGGTCTCGAAGGGGTGTTTTTGGAACATGGGAAATGCCAAGGCTTTAAGCTCAAAAGGGTTTTTTTAAACGTTGTCGTAAGGAGTAATAATGTTCGGTTTAAAAAAACAAAGTAAATCAGAACAACAATGTTTTTTGGAAATAGTCTTTATTTTCCTTTGCCTAAGTTTTTAAAGTAATAATGTAATGGATACCCCTTTAAAAAAATTTTTACCCTGTGTTCTAAATCAGTTAAGGATTGAGCAAAGGTACTCAAAGCTTTTTGGGGGTTCTTGTGTTTTAAAGGGGTTAAATTTCAAATGATTTTTCGTGGTTTTCCTTTTTGGCATGTAGTGTTTTTTTTTCTCTTGTGGCAAAATGGTGGACAAATGGGTTTCACATTAAGTTTTCTTTTTGTTGGGAAAATATTGCAGAGCCCTTGATATGAATGCCCCAAAAAAGCATTCCCCGCACGCTCCTAGTGGGGGCAGGGGAGGGGTTTTGTTTTTAAAAGTTATTTTTAGATCTAGCATATTGTCTATCAATGAGCTGGGGAAATTAGGTTGTGAAAAAAGGTAATTTTTGTAGGAAAAACCCAGACACAGTTAGTTTTAAAGAGAAATCGGGAAGAGGGTTACAACAGGTCGCTATTCAGAAAAACAAAAAACCCAATCGGTTAAAAACTGAAAAAGAATCCCAAGGGACTTTAAAAAAAAAGTACAGTAGTAAGCAAAAGTCTTGAAACAAGATTTTTGGTTTTGGTTTGGAGGGCCCCAACACATGCCAACTTTCTATATGCCTCAATGGGAAATTTTTTTGTGGCAAATGGGGGAAAAATATACAACATTATAGTAAATGAGGTGAGTTCATTGCTATATTTTGTTTATCCAGTAATTGCATGATGGTTTTTAATAAAGTAGGGTTACAGCATTACTGCAATTTTTTGGGGAAAAAATTGATATTGCAAAAATTTTTAAAATGAACAATTTTGGGCCCTTGGGAAAAGAAAGTGTGTTCGGATCATGACTTAAAGGGTTGTTCATTACAAGCTTTCACCCTATTTAAAATGTTCTGGGAAAAGGGTTTTTTTAAAATTCGGGTCGTGTTTTTGCTGCCTCTTCTCCTCTTCCCCCCTTCCTAGCAGACAAAAAGTTTCCCCTCCATAACTTTATACAGCGGGGGGGAGGGCAGGGGGTTTGCTGCAGAGTTAACCCCTGTGTGTGCTCCCAAGGTTGTTGAGGCTGTGGATCAGCTGCACTGTCGCTCCCCGGGGAAGGAGACAGGAGGGGTGATCTATTTGGGGTGGAGAGGCTGTGAAGCTGTGTATGCTAATAGAGAGCAGGGGGGTGTAAGTGTTCTTTACCCTGCTTTGCATACAAAAAACTCCCCGATCTTAGCAAAAACAAACAAAACCCTATCAGAACAGAACGGGCAGCTTGAAGTGTGTTATAAATTGATGTATCACTAAAAGAGAGCTGAACGTTACATGTCCCCTGACCTGTTCTTTAGTATAGTCGAGTCCCCAAAACAATCATGATTATTTAAAACCCCTTCCTCGCAATCTATGATACAGATCAGCCTCCTTTTTTCTTCTCCCTTTTAGAGAGCAGGAGGGAGGGCACCCCAGGGTTAATCCGCTAACAGACACACAAGCCCCCCCTCCTTCCCCCACAGGCATACTTGCAGGGGGGCTCTGTGCTCGACCTGTATTCAGAAAAAAGGAGTCATGCAAGGCGTCAGTGAGATAAAGATAAACAGGGGTTTGGTGTTAGGTATTTCAGGAGTGATGACTACTATAACAGGGTAAAACCAAAAAATAGTGGCATTTTTAATGAAATTATTGCAAAAATGCTTGTTTTTTAAAGATCTTTTAATTAAAATCATTGTAGCGAGACAACCCCTTTAATTGTGAAATTTGACACATTTTTTATGCTTGCATACCAAACCAAGAGATTAAGATGCTGAGGTGGTTTAGATCTTGGATGTGATAAAACGGGTGGATCAGTTTTACTTCTTGTTTTTTACTTCTTTTTTTTACTTTAAAATTTAAAGTTAATATTACTCTTCCATCTTGATGGATTTTTCTCTGTTTTCTTGTAGGTGGATAAATGAGCGAGTTCTGCCAGAATTAATCATTGTAAGCAATAAGCATGACAAGATATTTTTGTAGAACTTTGTTATCTGGTTCAGCAGGAAACAAAAAAGAAAGATTGTGAGTTTTGAAAAATATAATTTGAAGAAACAGTTTTTTATTCCTTGCAGTTTGTCTGTTTATCCCCCACTGTATGAGTAAGAAATATAAAAATGTTATTATTAGGGACACTTTGGGTAAGGTTCACTGCTAATGCTTTCCACTGGGACATAAGGTAAGGGGTGCCATCTTTTTGGTAACGGTAACCCCCCTGTGTTCTGGCAACGTTTAAAAAGTAAATTAAAGCTTTGGAGATGATATGAAAGGAAAAAGGGAAAAAAAAAAGAAGATAACATAGAGGGCTATAATGAAACAAGGGTGATCAATTTCTCCAGCAGTGCATACTTTGAGGGCCAATGAAGCAGGAAGGTCATTTATGCAATAGTTAACAAGAAGAAAAGAAGAAGGAAATGAAAATGTTACATTAAATCCATTAACATTACCCTTTCAATATGAATAATACAAATTCTACATTTACATTTAATATAGTTTTTCCCAATGTAATTGGTGCATTGAAGGGATAGATGATTGGTTAGTGATTGAAATACAGGGTTCTGTAAAAGGAAGAAGACTAATTAAAAATGTGCTAGTAAAAATCACAATTTTCATTTCAATTTTGGTTTTGTATTGAATTGCGGTGCCTTTTTGTAAGCAATGGGACACATTCGTGTGAAGTAATCATTACATTAGTGTTGTGGGATAGAATAATGTGTTCATTACTTGAAAGCAGCAGACATGAATGGGGATGTTTAACACATTCACAATAACATTAACATTAACATGCACAATAATGCTCTTATTTTAGTCTTATATGAAATGCAAGAAATGAAAGGATATGTAATAGAAGTGTGCGCACACAATAATATTAAAAATAGATAAACACACAAAAACAATTAAACACACTTAAAAAAGGACCACCAAATACATACTTCCTTTCCAACAACGCATCAAAATATGTATGAGTATGGCCACAACAAACCTTCCCCCAGTGATAATACGATGGTACTGTAAATATACAAATATGTCAGGCAAAATGAGGCAAACTTATAATGATAACAGCCACCAAACACTAAAGTGAGAATAAATGTAATTCCAGATTTCTAAATCAATATATAGCCAATAATGAATGAGAAAAATGTAGCCTGATGAAAAAAAAAAAAATGTTCAGGGTAAAAAGAGGGGGGTAGGCCCAGGCACATCACCTAGCTAGACTTCATCAGGGGTGAACTGTAGGAAATGTGTGTGCCATATAGCAATAATATTAGCCTAAAATGTAATAAAAATTCAGGGCATTTAGAGTAATTTGTGTTCTATTAAATGCTATTCTATTTGTTGAAAGCGAGCTCTTGTAGGTTAATTAACGATTGTATGCATATGTTTTACAGAGGAATATCCAAAAAACGTATTTATAAGTTTGTGTCAGCATTGCACTGAGAGAATACAGTTTGTTGTAAACCATGCATATAGTGTACTATATGGTAACAGGATGTTGTTTTTAGTGTTATGTGGTGTTAAGAACGTTTGAAATGTCTTTCATAATCTGTGCAATCAATATAATATATTATGAACAAATTGTAATTCAAGTATTGTCTTATTTTGTGGATGAAGTCACTGGGAGAGATTCGTTAGTGGGGTACTTGCAGTAAAGTTGTCACAATCCGGCGGTAACAGTATGCGCTGAGGCGCCAATCACCACTGTGATCACCGCAGGCGAGATGGTAAATGGACATCCACGCCTGGAAGCAGAGTCTAAGGAGCCCCCGGTCTTCACCGGAGCCTGCCACAAAGCAGGACAGACTTTTCTGCGGGGAACCCCCAGATCGCTACCCCTGACTTGGCTAACTGTGGTGACAGCCACAGCCGAGGTGCAGGACAGGAACTCCAGGCACAGAAGCGGTAGTAGACAGGTACAGCAGGAAAACGTATGCAGCAGGACTCAGCAGGAAGAAACGTATAAATCAGAAGGCTTACAGCAGGATACTGAACAGGTGCAACAGCAGGATTCCAGCAGGAACTAGACAGGTATAACTGTAGGATTCAGCAGGTAACTGACGGGACCAAGGACAGCAGAAACGACAGACAGGTGGTCAGGAGCTCTGATGGACTGCAGGAACTGAAACAGCATCTCAGGGGTTAAGTCTGGAATAGCAGACTTGAGAAGCTGGCAGGAGCTCAGATGGACACAGCATGAAGCACAACACAACAATGGACTGACACTGGAGCAAAGGGAGGAAGTTCCTCTTATAGCCAGGGGTCACAGGTCAAGAGGAAGACACAGACCCAATAAAGGGCAGGAAGCTGCCGCGTGCGTGCCCTAGGAGACGCAGTGCACGTACAGGACCCCAGGAAGCAGGAGCAACGGGACAGGCAAGTATCCAGCAGAGAACACAGGCTGTCGGGACCCCTGCACAGGGAGCTCCAGCAGAGAAATGGCAGGAACATACACGGCGACGGTCCCAGACAGGGGACCGTGGCGTAAACCGTGACAAAAGTGTTGTGGTATAATATCTCCTTATTTGCTTTTTAAGAAAAGTGTGTTGAATGGGTATTTCCACTTCATTGATAAGATTTAAACATGTACGAAAATGTAAATAAAGACTATTAACAATTACATTGCTGTTCTGATCTTGCTTCTCTTCAGAGTTAGGAGCAAATCTTATCTGCTGCTTTAGTTACAGGCCACCTCTCTCTACTTTTACAGGCTGAAGCAGTGTTTGGTATGATGTCATTCCCTTCTGTGTTCTTTATCCATAAGAATAATTGTTTACATTACTTTCTGACAAGATTTAACCCGTTAGAGCTCTGTATTTTTAAGCACTACGGTTTATTAACGTTCTGCTCTTAGGTCACTGTAACAGGTTCAGCTAGGAATAACAGAACTGAGATGCCAATCATTGCTGTAGAACCACCCATGATTTGAGGAAGAGGCAAAGCATGTTCCTTTGCGCTGATTGTTTTTCAGCAGCATGTGTTTTAGAGAATGAGATATGGAAAGATATTTGTGTTGTTATTGGTGGGAACCCTTTTAATTGATGGTAAAATAAAAGTGTGCACGTAGAGAGCATAATATGACTACAAATGCTATGTATTATTTGAAGTGTAACAAAAATATGATTATATGTGTGTGTTTTTTAGTGAATGTTTCTAAAGATAGCCCCTTACTAATGCAGCCTGTTTTGTTCTCTATGATGGTGTCACTTTCTGGGGGACATGTATGAACCTGGTGTCAACTCGCCAGCTCTACCTTTGTTTTTAATAGTGTACGATCCAAGAGTATGTATGAAAGTGTCTCACAGCACTTAACCCCTTACCGCCGGAGCCAGTTTTGGCCTCTCTGACAGAGCCCCATTTTTTAAATCTGTCATGTGTCACTTTATGTGAGAATAACATTTTGACACTTTAACCTATCCATGTGATTCAGAGATTGTTTTCTCGGGACACATTGTGCTTTAAGATAGTAAGAAATTTTGGTACAAAAAATGCTTGTTTATTTGTGAAAAATATCAAAGTATCGTGAAAAATTTGAAAAATTTACCAATTTCAAACTTCAAAAATTTCTGCATGTAAGACAGATAGATATTCCACTCAAAATAGTTTATAACTAGCATCTACCATATGTCTGCTGTAGTTTGGCATCATTTTTTTAAATGTCTTTTTTTTTTTTACGACATTAGGGGGCTTAAAAATTTAGTAGTAATTTTCAAATTTTCAAGAAAATTTGCAATATACATTTTTTAGGGACCCATCTAGTTCTAACGTGACTTTGATTGACCTGTATGTTAGATACCCCCATAAATGACCTCATCTAAGAAACTACACCCCTTAAAGTATTCAAAACCGCATTTAGGAAGTTTATTAACCCATTAGGTGTTTCACAGGAATTAAAGCAAAGTGGAAGTGAAATTTCAAAATTTCACTTTTTTTGCAGATTTTCAATTTTTATACATTGTTCACAAGAATACGGTAAATGTGATCAGGGAAATGCAACTTAATATTGATTCCCCAGATTCTGCTGTTTTCAGAGATATCCCATATGTGGCCCTAGTGCATTATTTGGCTCAACCACAAGCCCCAGAATAGGAGGAGCACCTACTGGACTCTGGGGTCTCATTTTCATTACGATTTTATTTAGGGGCCATTTCAGGTTTGCGGACACCCTAAGGTGCTAAAACTTAATAAATGCCCCTAAAAATACCCCATATTGGAAACTACACCCCTTAAGGAATATATACAGGGGTGTAGTGAGTACATCGACCCCACAGTTGTTTCACAAAATTTTTTAGCGTTAGGCTGTGAAAATGAAATAAATTTTTTTTTCCAATAATCTGCAATTTTAGCTGAAAATGTTTAATTTTTACAAGGCATCCTGGTAAAAAAGGACCCAAAACTTTGTTACGCAAGTTCTTCCAAGTTCGGCAATAGCATACATGTGGGTGTAAACTGCTGTTTGGGCTGTTAAGGGAGGGAGTGCTATTTTGCTTTTGGAGCGCAGATTTTGGTGGGGCCATGTCGCATTTACAAAGCCCCCAAAGTACCAGAACAGGTGAAACCTTCCAGAAGCCGCCCCATTTTGGATTCAGCACGCCTCATAGATCTCATCTAGGGGTGTATTGTGCATTTTGGGTGCACAGGTGTTACAAATTTTTTTTTTTTTGCATTGGGCTATGAAAATGAGGGGAAAACGCAGTTCCACCATTGTTTTTTGGGCTTCAATTTTACAGCGTTCGCCGTGCAGTATAAATGATAGGATATCTTTACTATGGGGGTCGGTACAATTGCAATGATATAGATTTTATATAGTTTTTTTATGTTTTATTACTTTTACACAATAGAAATAGGTCTATAAAAAATTGCGTTTTTATGTTGTCCTGTTCTGATAGCCATAACATTTTCAGTTTTCTGTATACGGAGCTGATTATGGGCTTGTTTTTTGTGGGATAAGTTGACGTTTTTATTAGTACCAATATGGGGGGCATATGCCGCTTTGATCACTTTTTATTAAGGTTTTTGTGAGGCATTTTGAGAAAAATACAACATTCCTGGTAGTGTTTTTTATTTTTATTTTTTACAGCGGTCACCGTGCAGTATAGCTGACATGCTAGTATTACTCAGCAGGTCGATACGATTACAGCGATACCCAATTTGTATTTTTTTATGTTTTACTGCTTTTACACAATAAAAACACTTTTATTCAAAAAGGAAAACATGTTTTTGCATCGCCATAGTCTGAGAGCCATAACTTTTTTATTTTTCTGTGTACGGAGCTGTGTAGGGGCTTGTTTTTTGCGGGATGAGTTGACATTTTTATTGGTATCATTTTTGGGGGGACAAGACTTTTTGATCAGTTTTAAATCCGTTTTTTGGAAGGCAGGGTGAAGAAAATACTGCAATCCTAGTAGTGTTTTTTATTTTTATTTTTAACAGCGCTCACCGTGCAGTATCCATGACCAGTTAGCTTTACTCTCTGGGTCGATACGATTACGGCGATACCCTATTTATATAGTTTTTTTTAATTTGGAAGCACTTTAAAAAAAAAAAAGTGTTTTTATTGTGTTAAATAATATTTATGCATCGCTGTCTTCTGAGAGCCATAACTTTTTTATTTTTCCGTATACAGAGACGTGTAAGGACTTTTTTTTTTGAGGGATGAACTGACATTTTAATTGGTACAACTTTGGCATTTATATGAGTTTTTGATCGCTTTTTATTCCATTTTATGTGCTGCAGGATGTACAAAAATCGCAATTCTGTGACTGTTTCTTGTTTTTGTTTTTTACGGCGTTCACCGTACGGGTTAATTAACGTGACAGATTTATAGGGTGGGTCGTTACGCACGCGGCGATACCAAATATGGGTACTTTATTTATTTTTGATCTTTTTTGGGGCGATTGGCGTTTGTAAAGGGGAAAAGGGCAGTGTACATGGTTTAATTTTATTTTTTGTTTGTGTTTTACTTTTTTACTTTTTTTTTTTACTTTTTCACATTTTTTTACTTTTCCCCAGTGAGGATTTGTAACAGCAAATCCTCACTGGGGAACAGCAATCATTAGATTGCTGTTTGAAGAGGCGAACTGTGCACAGCAGTAACGCTGTGCAGAGGTCGCCATGGCAACTAGTGACACCATGCCCACAATGCATTGTGGGCATGGTGACGTCACCAGACTACCCGGATGCTTTCAGAAAGCATCCGGGGAGTCCGGTAGGAGACGGGCGAGCGGCATCTCTGCCGCTTGCCTCGCCGATCGTAGGCAGAGGGAGCTCACTCCTCCTGCCTGCGCCTTCATTATTGCGGCCATGACAGGCTGCGGTAATGATGCGTTTTTCACCCGCGGCCGGAGCTCACTCCGGCCGGGGGTGATGGGGCATGAAGCCTGCGGTAATTTACCGCTGGTTCCATGTCGCGATCGCGCGCGGCTCGCCCGCAAGCCCGCGCGATCGCCAGGGCGTATGCATACGTCCATTTGCGGGAAGTCACTTCCCACTGCATACGCCCAATGTCGGGAAGGGGTTAATAACTGTAATCTCAGCTATGACACTTTGAAACTGGTATGGATTTGTACGACAGTTTCTCACCAAACTTTGGTGCATTTTTGGTGCATCGGACAACACTGGCGCGACACCCCACCAAATCTTTGGTGCATTGAAAAGTGTCATGTCTGGCACTGATTGCGCCACGTTTTGAGGTACATCGGTTCATACATCTCCAGAACAGGGCTGCTTTAATTTAGTAATACATTTTAATTGATACAGTCCTGGCTTATTTGTAAAAAATATCAAAATGTTGTGTAAATTTGAAAACATTTATCTTATTTACATTTTAAAAATTTCTGTGTATAAGACACACAAAATAGTTTATAACTAGCATTTAACATTTTTTTTATGTTAGCATTATTTTTTAAATATCTTTTATATTTTTCTACAATATTAGGAGGCTAAAAAATGTAATAGCAATTTTTCACATTTTCAAGAAAATTTGCAACACTGTTTTTTTAAGGGACCTCTCCAGGGTTTGAAGGTATAATTAGCCAAATAAATGACTCCATTTAAAAAATGCACAAAGTATTTAAAACAGCAAGTAGGAAGATTGTTAACCCTTTAGGGTTTCACAGAAATTGAAGTAAAGTATAGGTGAAACTTCAAAATATATATCTTTTTTATTTTTTTACTGAAACTCAGTAGATGTTAACAGGAAAAAATAAATTAACATTGATTTCCCTGATCCTGCTGCTTTTAGAAACATCTCATTTGTGGCCCTAGTGTGCTAATTGACTCAACCATAGGTGTCAGAATTGAAGGAGGACCTACAGGATTTTGTGGTTTCATTGGTATTACAATTTGTTTAGGCATCTATAAGGGACCCCAGGACATAGATAGGAAGGCAGGTAAAGATAGACAGTGTGCCCTAGGGCTTGGCCCCCGAAATTGACCCTGCCTGCTTGCCATTAGGCAGCTGGCAACAATTGATCGACATTCGTTTCACTATGCAAGTGAAACACAGAACAAGACAAACAAACACAAAGGAATAGTCAGGAAGATACAGTTTAAACCAAAGATAGCAAAAATGATAGAAAAACTGTGGGCAAAAGTAGAGGTCAAGAAGACAGGCAAGAGGTCAGCAACAGAAGCAAAATAATCCAATATGAAACACCAGCTCAAGCTACAAGAGACTATCACAAGCGATGTCCAAGAGCACAAGTGGGCATCTTATGGGATGCCAGAGTCCCGGTCCAGGCCATGACTATATAAATGGCATGCAATATAAAGTATATGAAAACTTTAATATGCATGTTGGTACAAATATGACTCCGCCAAATTATAAAGTTTTTATGTTTTATTACTTTTGCACAATAAAACACTTTTTATAGATAAAATAAATATTCTGAGCCATAACGTTTCTATTTTTACATAAACAGAGCTGTGTAAGTTCATGTTTTTTTACAGAATGAGTTGACATTTTCATTGGTACCATTTTGGGGAACACATGACTTTTTGATTGCTTGATCCCATTTTTTGTGAGGTAGGGTGAACAAAATGCAACAATTCTGGTTAATTTTTTTTTAAACCCCCTCCCCAAAACTTTATGCTTGAAATTTAATTTTACTTTTGGGGAATAAACACGATTACAGAAAAACCCAAATTTTGCAAATTTGTTTGTTTTTTAAGCACTTATGCATAATAAAAAAAAACATTTTTTTTTTTAAAAATAATATTTATCTATTGCTATTTTTCGGGAAGGGCCTAGCTTTTTTTTTTTGGATGAATTGTGAAATTTAGTTTTTTTTGGGGGTTCTCTGATGTTTTTTTTGGTTCCACTTTGAAGTTTATATGACTTTTTGATCGTTTTATTCTATTTTTTTTTCGCAGGATAAACAAAAACAAAATGTTGGCTTTTTTGCTGTTTTTTTATGTTGTAAAAAACATCAAGAAGGGTTTAAAAAATTAGGAACAAAGGATATTTAGGCATTGTCATGCCACTCTTCCTGAAGAACCTTTAAATGGCAAAACCTTGTTTAAGAAAGGCTTTCCTTACGTTTTTTTCCAATGTGCAGTTTTGGGCCCATGTATAAAAAACTGTTTAGGTCAAAAAACTCACTCTTTTGCCATAGAAAGTTTATGGGCAAAAAAGTTTTAGACCTAAACAGGTTCATACATGTGGCCCTTTGTCTTTTTTATGAGTATATGGAATAAAAGTTTGCTTTACACTTATTCCCTGAGCGTTGTATGCTTTGTTTTTTCCACATTTATAGATGGAAGTTGGTTAAAATCAGCTGAGAAAGTGACGACCTCTAAATCTTGGAAAATACTGTACTGGAGAAAGGTGCTTGATAAGCGGGATTCAGACTTGATTGGCAGCAGTGATTAAGTTGTAAAAAGTACTCCGATTTCTATTTTTTTTTTTCTGCCTCTGAATTTAATTATTTTTTAAATTTTAAGTAGCATTAAACTATCAATTAGACTGGCTCTAAAGGGGAAGCTTCACTAACTAATCCTCATTTATGTAACTTCAAAAATCAGAGGGCGACATGTATGATCGGGCTTTTCGCCCGTTTTTTGGGTATATGCGCCCCCACCCCCGAATCCCGCGTGGAGCGGGGTTTCAGTGTTAGGCCAGCGTTCGGCACTTTCAGTGGGCCCCGCATGAAGGGGGGGAAACATGGGGGGGGGTAGGTGTTGGGGGGGCGGGAGGGGCCCCGCGCTCGAAAACTCCGAGGCATGTACGGGGCGAGTTGTCAAAGCAGGCGCAGTGCAGGCTCGCAGCACCGACAGGAAGCCAGGTTTTTTTTGGTTTAAAATCCTCCGACAGGGGGCAAAGTAAGCAGGTCCAAAACATCGAGGAAGCAAATCGAAATCGCGCAGAAATCTCGGCGCACCGCTCCGTGCAGCGGGAGTTAAATAAAAAAATCCCTTTTAAGGGGAAAAAACAGGTAGAAAAAAAGCTGAAGTAAAAAAAAAACATTTAAAAAAAAAAATTTTAAAACTCTAGAAAAGGGGGTTAAAATTCAAGAATTTGATTTGGAAATTTTGCTGGGAAAATTTAGTTTAAAATTCGAAAAACCTATTCCATTTTAACCAGCCAACGAAATAGTAGCGACAGGCCATTAAACCTATGGGGGAAGGATTTTTGCCCAATCAGAATCCACGGCGGGGGGGGGAAAAAATTAAAAAATACAGAAAAGACAGAAAAGAGTATTGGCTGACTAGCGGGGGGGTTTGGCTAGCGGCCCAATCAGAATGAGCAACAAAGTCCCATTTGTCTATGGAGAGGTTTGGGACAATCAGAATCCACGGCGGGGAAAATTTAAAAAATACAGTAAAAAAGACGGAAAAAAAAGAGCTGTTGGGTGAGTAGCCCGGGTGCTTGGCTATCCAGCCAAATCGGGCCCCACGAGCTCTTTCCCATTATAGTCTAGGGGAGGATGGGGCATAAATCTCGGCTCCAGCGCCCTGGGCATGAAGTATTAATAAAAAAATCATTTTTAAAATTTTAAAAATTACAGATAAAGGCCGAAACCCTTTTTTACAAATAAGCAGTTAAAAACCCGAAAAAAAAGCGTTTGTGCTTGGACCCGGCGCTCATAGGAATTGCAATAGGAGAATTGCCCGGGGAAAAACAGTAAATTTAAATTGTTTAAGCTATTCCATTGGTGGCATAAACCAGCCAATCAGACTAGGGCGACAATGTCCATTATAACCTATGGGGGAGAAATTGACCAATCAGAATGGAGCGACAAAGTCCCCTTAATCTTGGAGAAAAATTGACCAATCATATTCAAAAGGGGGGACGTTCAAAATACAGTAAAAGCAGGAAAAGAGTGATTGGTTGAAGCGGCGGGGGCTCTCCCGCTTTGCCCTCGAGCGCGGTACTTTTCATGGTTCTATGGGGGAAAAAAAAATTCAGAGCGCGTCTGTGATTGGCTAAGTTAAAAGAGGGCCGTTATTTTTGGACAAAGGGAGGGCGAGCGAGCTCCTTGGGGGCAATGAATCGAAATTTAAAAAATTTCAGGGAAACAAATTTAAAATTTCAGAAAATTGGGGTTTTGTAAAAACGGATAATTTGGGGTGAAAAAAAAAATTAAAACAATTCATGTTTATTTTTTTTTTTTATTTTTAAAAATTTTATCCCGGTAATTGAAAATAAAAAATTTTAAAAGTTTTATTGTTTTTTAAATTTTTTTTTTTTTTATTATTATTTTAGTTTTAATAAAATCGGGGGAATTCGTGGTTAAATTTGTTTTCGGCCTGTACGTTTTTTCAAATGCATTAGGGGAAAACCCTAGGAGCGTCGCCGCCCCCCAAAAGGTCAAAAACGGCGCCCTTTTTTAATTAGCCCAATCACAGAGCGCACTCAGAATTTTTTTTCCCCATGAACTCTATGAGAAAGTAGCTCGTGTCTGTTGGCTTTTTGGGAAACCCCGCCGTTTAAAACAATCAGCTGTTTCTGCTTTTTCTGTATTTTAAAAATGTCCCCCTTTGAATATGATTGGAATTTTTTTCCATAGGATTTTAATGGGCATTGTGCCCCCTATTTGATTGGTTTTCTCCCCATAGGTTAAAAATGGGCCACTGTCGCCCCTATTCTGATTGGCCCAAATTTCCATAGGATATAATGGGTCTTTTGTCCTTTTGTTTGGGTGGTTTTTTCCGACCAATGAAAAAAAATTTTTAAACAATTTGAATTATTATTTCCCGGCGATTTCTCTATTGAAATTTTTGTGGCCGGTCTCAGCGCAAAAGGTTTTTTGGGTTTTTTCGGCTTTTTTTAAAAAGGGTTTTTCCCTTTTTTGATATTGTTTTACTTTTAAATAAAAATCATTTTTTTATTAAACTTCATGCCGCACGGGTGAGTGTAATTTAGTGGCCCATTTCCCCCCTGACATAATGGGTGAAGTAGCTCGGGCTCTGATTGGCCGGGATAGCCAAAGCCCCCCGCTAGCTAGCCAATCAGTCTTTCGTCTTTTTATTATTTTAAACTTTTTCCGCCTTTGATTTGATTGGTCCAAACTTCCCCATAGGTTATAAGGGCCTTTGCCGCCCCATTCTGTTTGGGTTAATATCCTTATTGGTTAGAATGGGCCCTGTCGCCCCTTTTGATTTTTTCCAAAAACTGTTTGGCGATTGGTTGGCTATCGAGATCGAGCGATACGTATGGCTCTTATGACACCCCCAAAAACGGGAGAGCAACACACTTCTTTATTAACCCCAAACAAGGCTGGAGAAGTGAAATTACACCAAAAAAACAAGTGGTCGGCTAACTTGGAAAAATTGGTTTATAAAAGTACATAACCTTTAAATTACTGTGGTGATATGAATGCTGTTTTAAGATTTTCGTGGTGCTGGTCAATGAACAAAGCTGGGTGCGCAAAAAAGTCAAAAAAACCGTATTGTTATGTTTTTGTTAATAACGGTATTTTTTGCACCTTTCAATTCACTGTGGGGGTATAGAATTTGTTTTAGTTTACGTGGATGCTGTGTCAATGAACAAAAAGCGGGTGCGCAAAAGTCAAAAAAAACCCTATTTTTATGTTTTCGTTTTAAAAAACCGGTATTTTTTTCACCTTTCAATTCACCTGTGGTGCTATAGAATTGCTGTTTTAAGATTTACGTGGAAGCTGGTCAATGAAAAAAAGCTGGGTGCGAAAATAAAAAAAGATCTGTTTGTTTTGTTAATTTCACGGTTTATTTGCCCTTTTCAATTCCCTGTGGTGAATATAGAATTGCTGTTTTAAGTTTACGGGTGCTGGTCAATGAACAAACCCGGGTGTGCAAAAGTCAAAAAAAAAAAAAATAAAATGTTATGTTTTTGGGATAATTTAAAAGGTATTTTTTTGCCCTTTCAAAATTTTACCTGTGGTGACTATAGAATTGTGTTTTAAGATTTACTAAGTGGTGAATGAACAAAGTGGGTGGGAAAGTCCAAAAACAGTATCTGTTATGTTTTCGTATAATACCGGTATTATTTGACTTTAATTCCCGTGGTGGGAAAATAGAATTGCTGTTTTAAGATTTCGTGGTGCGCGTCAATGAACAAACCCCGGGTGTGCAAAAAAATCAAAAAACACGTAAATGTTATGTTTTGGGTTTAAAAAAACGGTATTTTGTGCACCTTTCAATTCACCTGTGGTGAATATAGAATTGCTGTTTTAAGAAGGGTTCGGCTCTTTATCTGTTATTGTTTTTCATTTTATAAAAATGTTTTTTTTTTTAATACTCCATGCCGCACGGCGCTGAGGCCGATATTTTAGTGCGCCCATCTCTCCAAGGGCTATAATGGAGAAAGTAGATCGGCTTGATTGGCTGGGAAGCCCAAAACCCGCTAGCCAGCCAATCAGCCTTTTCTGTCTTTTTACTGTATTTTGAATTATCCTGCCCTGGATTTGATTTGGGCTAAACTTCTCCATAGCTAGTGGGTCTTTGTCGCTCCTTTTCTGATTGGTCAATAATTCTCCATGGCTAGAATGGGTCTCTGTCGCTCCTATTTGATTGGGTAGCTAGCCAAGTCCCGGTAGTTAACCAAACATCTTTTCAGATTTTTACTGTATTTTGAAAATCCCGCCGTGGATTTGATTGGTTAAAATTCCCTAGGTTTTTTTGGTTCATGTCCTCCCATTTGATTGGCGGTTTATGCCGCCATCGAATGCTTTTGTTTTGAATTACGATTTCCCCGGCAATTTCCCAAATTTTTAATTCTTGAATTAGGAATTGGAAAAAAGATTTTGTTTTTTGTATTTTTTTTTTTTTTTAGGTTTTAGCTTTTTCCTGAGAAGTTTTAACGCCTTTATTAAAAGGGGATTTTTGATTATACTCCGCACCCAATGTGGAATGATTTCCCATGTTCCGCCGTCTCGCATCGGAACTGTTTTTCGGCGCAGCCCCGCACGGCGCCTAAGTCCCGCACTGCGCCCATGTCCCCGCACTGTGCCCCACACACACTGGCGAGGCGCAGGGAACTTTTGCCCGCATGTATGAGTGTGCTACCTCCGGCGGCGAATCATAGGCGAAGCGCCGCACTGCGCCTCGGTCCCCGCACTGCGCCTAACACACTGGCCAGGAGCGGCGGACTTTTCCCCGCATGTATGACCGCACTACCTCCGGCGCCGAATCATAGGCGCAGCACCGCACTGCGCCTCGGACCCGCACTGCGCCTAAAACACAGGCAAGGCGCGGCGGACTTTACATTGTATGTATGAGCGCGCCCCGGCCCCGACATAAATCAGGCACAGATTCCGCCGGAAAACTGCCGGAAAGGTGCGCCCCGACCCGGCGGAATTCATACATGTGGCGCAGAATGTTTTTCATAAACAGAGCACAAGAGAGTAGAAAAGTCATATTGTCCTGTACCGAAGGGCATTCCTTAAATACCTAAAGAGCAGACGTCCTCTAATCATCTGAAATATTTTCTACTTTTAAGTGTTACAGGTGATAAGTTTTAGCATTCATTCCTTTTTCATGGTAAGTATTAGATATTGATTTCAACAGTAATAGTCCACATACTGGAGCCAAGGAATAATATATAATATAATATTTAATAAGAAAAAAGCATGTGAAGAAGTCCATAAGGTAGTTTTTGATGACAAACAGGTTGGTCAGAAGTTATAATCATAAAAGTGAGATTAAAAAAAAAATTGTTTCCAAAATCACGGTATGTCACAGTGCTTCAATAAGGATTTCCTGATGGTCACTGTTTTGGTGCAATACATGCCTCTAAAAATTCCAGATTCTTTTTTATGGAACATGACTTTTTTGGTGGCACATAATTGGGCACATTTATCAAGGCAGTTGCACCAGAATTCTGGCACAATTTGCACCAAAAATAACATCTTACAAGCTTTACACCACATTTATTATGTGTTTTAGACAGTTTCAGACACTTTTGTGCCTCGTCCAACAAAAATGGCGTGACATCGGCAAAGGGGTTTGGTTTCATGGGACATTCAAGTGAATTATATTTTATCTCATACCAACTACTTAAACATACCAGTCACAGTATTCCCTAATAGAAGTGGCCTCTTTAAGCAGGATAATACAGCCTGTCACAATGCAACAATTGTTCAGATTTTAATTTGAACATGATAAACAGTTCCAACTTCCCCAGATCTTAATCCAATCAAGCATCTGTAAGATGTGCTGAAAAAAACAAGTCTGATTGATGAAGGATCCATATTACATAAAGTTGAAACTAGAAGTTTACATACACTATGTAAAAAGATACAAATGCATGTTTTTCTCACTATCTGACATGAAATCAGAATAAACCTTACCCATTTTAGGTAAATTAGGATTACCAAAATTATTTCAATTTGCCAAATAACAGAATGATGAGAGAGAGAGAATTTTCAAGACATTTTTATTACTTTCTGCAAAGTCAAAAGTTTACATACATTTCATTAGTATTTGGTAGCATTGCCCTTAAACTGGATGACTTGGGTCAAACCTTTTGGATATCCTTCCACAAGCATCTCACAATATTTGGTAGGAATTTGGGCCCATTCCTCCTGACAGAACTAGTGTAACTGAGCGATGTTTTTAGGTTGCCTTGCTCACTCCTGCCTTTTCAGCTTTGCCCATAAATTTTCAATAGCACTGAGATCAGGGCTTTGTGATGGTCACTCCAAAACAATGACATGGTTTTCCTTAAGCCACTTTGTTACCAGTTTGGCAGTATTTTTCGGGTCATTGTGCATTTGGAAGATCCATTTCCACCCAGGCTTTAACTTTCTGACTGATGTTTTTAGATGTTGCTTCAGTATTGCCACAAAATCTTCTTTTTATCATGGTGCCATCGATTTTGTGAAGTACAGCAGTTCCGTCTGCAGCAAAACATCCACACAACATGATGCTTCCACCCCCATGTTTCACAATTGGGATAATGTTCTTAGGCTTCCAAGCTTCTCCCTTTTTCCTCCAAACATAACAATGGTCTGTCACGGATGCCCCTGCGACCCTCGTCCCAGGTCGCAGGCGCATCCGTGACCCGACACCGAGAGGGGCCACGGCCCGCACGTCGGGTCCGGGGTCCGCTCACCCCCCCTGTCTCTGCCGGCGTTCACTTACCCGGCCACGCTCCTGCTCTGTCTGCCTCCGTTCCACGGCGCGCACGGTAATTGGTCATTGCCAGGCACTGTTCCTATTTAAGTCCGGCCTCTTCCTGGCAGCATTGCCGGATCCTTAGGGGTTCATTTGGAAGTCCTCTTCTCCCGCTGGTGCGGGGTTCTTTTTCGTAAAAAAGAAGGATTGTTCCTTACGACCCTGCCTAGACTACCGGGGTCTAAACAAGATCACGGTGAAAAACCGGTACCCTCTGCCGTTGATCACAGAGCTCTTTGACCGTTTGCAGGGCGCAAAGATCTTTTCCAAGCTGTATCTGAGAGGGGCCTACAATTTGGTCCGAATCCACAAGGGCGATGAATGAATGGAAGACAGCCTTTAACACCAGGGATGGGCACTTTGAGTACCTGGTGATGCCCTTTGGACTGTGTATTGTGCCAGCCGTCTTCCAGGAGCTCGTGAATGACATCTTCAGAGATCTTCTCTACACCTGCGTAGTGGTTTACCTAGATGATATCTTGGTGTACTCTCTTGACCTTGAGACCCATCGCAGCCATGTTCGTCAGGTGTTGAAACATCTCTGAGAGAACTATCTGTATGCCAAGCTGGGGAAGTGCCTCTTCCACCAAACCAGCCTTCCATTTCTGGGATATATCATCTCCGACCAAGGCCTACGGATGGATCCAGCGAAACTGTCGGCCGTGTTGCAGTGGCCACGCCCAGTCGGCTTGCGAGCCATACAGCGCTTCCTGGGGTTCTGCAACTACTATCGCCACATTATTCCCCACTTTTCTACGCTAGTGGCCCCTATAGCGGTGCTTACGAAGAAACACGCTAACCCGCGTAGCTGGCCCTCCGAAGCTGAGGAGGCATTCTCTAAGCTCAAGTCTGCCTTTGCCACTGCTTCTGTCCTATTGCGGCCGGACCCCGCGAAACCCTTCACATTGGAAGTGGATGCCTCGTCTGTGGGAGTCGGAGCAGTTCTCACGCAAAAAGGGCCCACGGGCAAGACTGTAACGTGTGGCTTCTTGTCCAAGACGTTCTCTCCGGCTGAGAGGAACTACACAATTGGCGACGGGGAGCTACTAGCTATCAAGCTGGCTTTGGAGGAGTGGCGTTATCTACTGGAAGGTGCTCACCATCCCATCCTTATCTATTCTAATCACAAAAACCTCCAATACCTCCAGACGGCTCAGCGACTCACCCCACGCCAGGCTAGGTGGTCGCTCTTTTTCTCCCGGTTCGACTTCCAGATCCACTTCCAGCATGCGGAGAAGAATGTGAGGGCCGACGCTCTCTCCCCTGCCTCCGACATGGTGGGTAAGCAGACTACTCCGGAGCACATAATTTCCCCAGAACGTCTTATCTCGGCTGCTCCACTCGACCTCTGGAAGTTTCCCCCGGGGAAGACCTACGTACACCCTGCTCTCCGCAGATGCATCTTGAAATGGGGACATTGCTCCTTGGTGGCCGGTCATTCCGGCGCCCGAAAGACGTTCCAATTGATATCCCGGTTCTATTGGTGGCCAGAGCTCGTTAAGGAAGTCAAGGATTTCGTTCAGTCTTGTAACTCCTGTGCCCACAACAAGACGCCTCGTCACAAGCCGGCAGGTCTTCTACATCCACTACCCATCCCGACTCAACCATGGACCAACATTGCTATGGACTTTATAACCGATCTCCCTCCTTCGGCTGGCAACACCATTATTTGGGTGATCACTGATCGGTTCTCCAAGATGGCGCATTTTGTCCCTTTGCCGGGCCTGCCATCTGCACCCTGCCTGGCGGAGCTATTCTTTCATCATGTGTTCTGTCTGCATGGGCTCCCTCAGGAGATCCCCTCGGATCGGGGGGTCCAGTTTGTTTCCAGGTTTTGGCGAGCCCTGTGTGCCCAACTCCAGGTGAAGCTCGACTTTTCTTCCGCTTACCACCCTCAGACGAAAGGCCAAGAGGAGAGGGTCAACCAGGTCTTGGGATGTTACCTACGCCACTTTGTCTCTGCACGCCAAGATGACTGGTCCAACTTGCTGCCATGGGTGGAATTTTCTTATAACTCCCTAGAGTCAGAGTCCGCTGGGGTCTCCCCCTTCTACATCGTATATGGTTTGCATCCCCGCCCACCTCTCCCTCTGGCATTTCCATCCGAGGTTCCGGCGGTGGACGCACTTGTCCAGGACATGAAGACCGTCTGGTCCCAGACCCGCCAGTCTCTGCTCCGTGCTTCCGAGCGCACGAAGACTCAAGCCGATAAAAGAAGAAGTCCTCCTCCCGTCTTCTCCCAAGGTGACAAGGTTTGGCTGTCGGCCAGATATGTCTGCCTTAAGATGCCTTCCTACAAACTGGGACCCCGCTTCCTAGGACCCTTTGAGGTTATTAGCCGCATTAACCCGGTCTCCTACAAACTCCGACTCCCTCCTACCATGCGAATTCCCAACGCATTCCATGTCTCATTACTAAAACCCCTGGTCCTTAACCGCTTCTCTCAGAAGACTGTCCCTCCTCTGTCTGTGGCTGATGCTCCCAATGTCTTTGAGGTCAAGGAGATCTTGGGTATGAGGAGAACTAGAAGGAAGCAATATTTTCTAGTTGACTGGAAGGGGTTCGGGCCCGAGGAGAGGTCTTGGGACATCCTGAACCGCAGCATTATCCAGAAATTCTTCCACTCCGGGCAGAGGTGGAGGCCCAAGGGTGGGGGTACTGTCACGGATGCCCCTGCGACCCTCGTCCCGGGTCGCAGGCGCATCGTGCCCCGACACCGAGCGGCGCCCCAGCCCGCACGTCTGGTCCAGGGTCCGCTCACCCCCTGTCTCTGTCGGCGTTCACTTACCCGGCCACGCTCTTGCTCTGTCTGCCTCCGTCCCGCGGTGCACGCGCGCCGGCACTGTGAGATTTAAAGGGACAGTGCGCCGGTAATTTGTCATTGCCGGGCACTGTTCCTATTTAAGTCCGGCCTCTTCCTGGCAGCCTTGCCGGATCCTTAGTGTTCATGCCTTTGGAGAAAGCATTCCAGAAAGCCTTGTCTTGCCTACCCGTGTACTGTACCCGTTGCTCATGTTTACTGACCACGAATCTTGCCGCCTGCCCTGACCTTCTGCCTGTCCACGTCTATGAACCAAAGCCGCCTACCCTGACCTCCTGCCTGTCCCCTACTACGAGCCTGCCTGACGAATCTGCACCACGCCTACCCTTGGCCGCCACCGCAGGCAAGTCCCACCAGTGGAAGCGACCTGGTAGATTCCCGCCGCAGCAGGTCCATCCCGCTTTGAGGCAGGCTCTGGTGAATACCGGGACCTACTTAGATTCCGCTCCCTGGCGTGGGCTTCCACCATCGCCTGCGGTGGTCCAGCGGATCCACTACCAGACCGTTACATGGTCATTATAGCTAAACAGTTCGATTTTAGTTTTGTCAGACCACAGGACATTTCTCCAAAAATGTAGGTCTTTGTTCCTATGTGCATTTGCAAACATAAATCTGGCTTTTATATGTTTCTTTTAGAGTAATGATGTCTTCCTCGCATAGTGGCCTTTCAGTTCATGTTGATACAATACTTGTTTCGCTGTGGATAATGACACAGTCTTACCAGCTTCCGCCAGCATCTTTACAAGGTCTTTTTCTTTTGTTCTTGGGTTGATATGCACATGTCAGACCAAAGCACGTTCATCTCTGAGACAGAGAAACTGTCTCTTTCCTGAGTGGTATGATAGCTGAACATTCCCATCTTGTTCGTACTTGCATACAATGTTTGTACAGATGAACGAGGCACAATTATCTTCCTGGAAACTTGGCTGCTTTCTTTAGACTTTCCCATGATGTTACACACAGAAGCAGTGTGTTTCTGGTGGGAATTAAAATAATCCAAAGGTGTGTCTCAAATTAACTTGTGTTCCAATTTAAACTTCAGAAGCTTCCAAAAACTGAGATCTATATGGGCTGTACCAAATTTTTAAAAGGGACAGAGAAACCCTAGTGTAAGTAAACCCTGATTTGCAAAAAGTAAAAAAATCCCTTTTAAAAAAATTTTTGTCTCATTTTTTTGACATTTGGCAAATATAAATTTTTTGGGTAATCCAAATTTGACTAAAGGGTAGGTTTATTTGTTTTGTCAGATGTGAGAAAACATGCACAGTGTCTTTTTTTTAAAATATATGTAAATTCTGGTTTTAAAATGTAATAAAATGTTATCACACATGTTAGAAAAACCTCTGACAGTGTGCAGGGCACAAGCACTTGACTGACACATATATCATAAATAACTCATAACAGAGTATTGCAAAATCATGTTTTTTTTTTCTTTTTAAAGTTTTCACCACTCATCTAAGAATATGCTGAAACAAAAGGAAAGAAAAAAAAAAAAAAAACAAATCATTAGATCCCTTTACAAGTTTCAAAATCTGAAAGGTGCCCTCCCTTTTGTCTTATTGCACAAGGAAAAAATTCTTGCTAGTTAGTGTACTTCAACAGCACATATACTTTGATTCTTTGGTTCTGAACTGGTTTGTTTTGTGACCACACTTCTTGTCTGCGGCCTGTACTGATATTTGGCTTATATTTTTTTAAAAACTGGATCTTCTTAACTTTTTTTCATTTATTTTACGAGACAACAAAACCCCCCCTCTTTAACAGTTTGACCATGTTTATTGCCTGATCCCTCCATACCACACACCAGAATGTAAGCTGTTGCTACTGGAGGCTATACTAAAGATATGATTCTGGGAGTCCCCCTGCAATATGGACCAGACTCTGTAAAGTGGTTCAGGGTGAAGACCATGGAGCTTTTTAGACTTCGCTTCTCAGGATAGTCATTTGCTGACTAAAGTATATTCGGGTAGGAAGCTAAAACTTGCAAATTTACCCCACTCACCTTTTTCTTTTGGCCCAAAAGGAAATTTTAAAAGTTTTATTTGACATATGCTTTACATATAATATTTTTTTTGACGATTGAGACCAGAAACCTTTTATATCCCGAAAAAAATAAAATTATATGTACAAACCAAAAATTTTTAGGAACCTGCCATTTTTTTTTTTTTTCATGTTTTTCTTTGCATTTTTTCCAGCAATTTCTTTTTACCAACATTGTTTTCACAATACTAGTATGTGTAACTTTATGTGGGAATAACTTTTTGATACTTTTACCTATCCATTTGATTTAGAGAATGTTTTCTCGTGACACATTGCGCTTTAAGTTAGTAATACATTTTCTTCCATAGAAGTTTGTTTGTTAGACTTATCAAAATGTAGTTAAAATTTGGAAACATTTGCCATTTTCAAAGTTCAAAAACTTCTGCGCGTAATAAAGATAGTTATACCACACAAAATATTTTAGCATCTGCCATATGTATACTGGTCGTTGGTAGTGTTGAGCGATTACGTTGGCTATCGACATCGGGCGATAGTCGATAGTCGGCCACATTCGATAAGTTTTTCGATAGTGAGCAGTCGATTATGAGCGATGACCATAAAGTCTATGGGAGAGCAACAACCCTTCATTACTTACACCCAAACAGGGCTGGAGAAGCTGGGTTAACAGCCACAACAGTCAATATGGATACCAGCTACATTCTTTGGCACAACACTTAGGTATGAAATGCCAAGAAAAAAAAAGTCCACACTCATTCACTATCCCGGTCTTGTACCACAGCTGACCTTAAACCTGCATAACCCACAAATTAAAAGTGCCAGAAGGCAGGTATTATTTGAACAATCATTTTACTTGAACTGGAAATTGAATATCCTGTCCTGGAACGCAGCATGGACCATAAAAAAACTGCATGACCCACAGGATTAAAAAAGTGCCGGAAGAAGTAGTCTTTGAACCACACATTTTAGTTGAAATGGCACCTCTGACAAACCCTGTCCTGGACCGCAGAATGACCCTATAAACCTGTTGACCACAGATTAAAAAGTGACGGAAAAAGGAGTCTTTCAACCACCATTTTAGTTGAACTGGACATATGAATATCCCTGTCTGGAAACGCAGCATGAGCCCAAACCTGCATGACCCACAGATTAAAAAAGTGCCGGAAAAAAGGAGTCTTCAACACATTTTAGTTGAACTGGACAGTGACTATACCTGTCCTGGACCGCCCAGTATACCATTAACTGTCTGACCCCCAGATTAAAAGTGTCGGGAAAAGAGTCTTTGAATCCACCATTTTAGTTGAACTGGGACATAAAATATATCTGTACTGTACGCAGACTGACCATTAACCTGTTGACTCACAGATTAAAAAGTGCCGAGATATAGGAGTCTTTCAACACCATTTTAGTTGAATGGACATTGACTAGACTTGTCCTGGACGCAGTATGGACCATTTACCTGTCTGACCCCAGATTAAAAGTGCCGGAAAAAGGAGTCTTTCACCACCATTTTAGTTGAACTGGACATTGACTATCCTGTCCTGTGCCACAGCATGACCCAGGGCCGGAGTTACAGTAGGGTGCGGTGAGAGCCCAGGCTGGGTCTAGATCATCTATAACAAGCAGGTTAAAATGCCCTGATGACACAGCAACGAAAACTGTGTGTGAAGCTAGAGTGCGGAAGCGGAAAGTGTGAGAACTCCTGCCTTCCTACAGTACACAGTCAAGATGGGTAGCGCTTCGCCCTCGTATGATTGCGGACCAATTGTGCTTCACTTGGAATACTGGTGTTAACGCTCCTGTTCCACCTAGGTGCCCTTTTTCTGGCATCTTTTTTCATTTTACTCAACGTGCTGGAGGAAATTGTCTCTGTACTTTTTTCTCTGTCTGTGCTCCTTGCTTCCATGTCCTTATGAAACCTACATTGGTAAAGTTTTACCTGTACATCCCTTTTACTAATTCAGAGGGAATTTTTTTACCAGCTATTTTGTACATGCAAGTTTTTTAGTAGTTTAAATTCTGAAAACCACATTTTTAAAATAGTGATGGAATCCCACCATTGTCTTTTGTTTCTCTTTTTTAATTGTATTAAATGGGTTGTCTCAATCAGGATTGATAGCTATGTAAAGATCCTTGCAAAAACAAGTCATTTTTGCAATATGTGTCCATTAACAGTGTCCTCCTATTTCTGTTTCTGACAGCACCATCACCCTTGAGCACTCTTGACAATTGTGAAGAACAATGTCTGTTAGAAACAAATATTTTTTTATAATAGGACCTGTTAGTTATAGCTGCATTTCAAAGCAAATGCACCCAAAATTCAAAGCATGACCTGAGCATTTGACAATGTGAGAACAAATGTCTGTTTGGAAAACAAACATTTTTTTTTTATACTAGGACCTGTAGAATTGCTGGCATTACAAGCAGCATGACCCAAAAAATTATAAAATGACTTCTCAGCACTTTAAACATTGTGAGGAGAAATGCCACTTAGAAGAAAATCAAATTCTGTTCAAGGACATGATTATTGCTGTATCTCCAGCTACATGACCCAAAAAATTATAAATATGACTTCTCAGCCACTATAAAATTGTGAGGGAGAATCGCACTTACAATCCACAATCTTATCCAAATGCCCATAATACATATCTGTATATATATACCCCAATATATATATACCCTCTCTTATATATTCCTCGTATATCACGAAACATGACTCAAAAACCATTGACAATGCGAAAACTTCTTAAGATAAAGTGAGTAAAGGAATACGTGTTGTGATAAAAACTTGCTGTCTTTTACAGTCTCCTCACAGCAAACAGCAAATGAAACAGTTGGGAAAAGAGAATAAAAATTGCAGTAAGAAATGCATCATTTTAAAAAACATTTTTCAAGAGGACCATTCTGTTTGAAGAGGAATGTGAAGCAGGACTGGCAAACTAATCGGTGACCTCGGGCAATGGGGCCACAACATCATAGTGATCATGCCTGGTTCATCTTGATGAAAGTCAACGATCACATTATCTGTGGAAAGCCAAGATGTGTTTGTCAGTAAATGACTCCTCCAGCTGTGCTGAAGGTCCGCTTCAGTTATGACGTGGCTGCTTGGCAGACAACACCTTATAGCGTGACAAGGCCAGCTCGGGCCATTCGTCCATTTTGGATACCCAGAAGTCTATTGGGTCCGGAACACATACAAAAACATCGGTGTTGAGACGCAGATAGTCGTGCACCATGATCTTAAGCTGATCTCTGTGTGTTGGATGTGTGCCCTGCATTGCATGCGTTGGTGAGGTGGTAAACAAAGATTGCCAGAGGTCACCCATTAGGCTTCTGCCACCTTGCCTGCTGCTGCCGCTAGCCTACTTGGCACTCTACTGCTGTCACGTCGCTGATGTTGTTCCACCGTGACATTTGGGGAACGTGAAGCAGACGCAACAGATGTCTCCAGTTGATCAATCAGCAAGGTCTCCATTTCCTGCATTTTACTCTCTATTTGGGTGGGTGGAAGGAAAGTGCTGAGTTTTGTTTTGTACCGGGGATCCAGGAGGGTGGCCACCCAGTAACTGTTGTTCATTTTGATGGCCTTAATGCGAGGATCATGTTGGAGGAAATGGAGCATCCAAGCACTCATGTGAGAGATGGAGCCTTGATTTCCCAGCCTCTGGGTCGAAGGGCACTAGCAAACTGATCTTCCTCATCTTCCTCCTCCGCCTCAAATTCGCGCCAACCTCTTTCCAAGGCAGGGACGTCGGTAACATCGGTGTCAAGGAATACCTCCTCCTCCTCCTCCTCCTCCCCTGCCTCCGGCACAGCTTCAACACAGCCCTGACTTGCCTGAGATGATGCACCCTGAGAGCTGATGCGCCACCTTGCACTAGCTCTGGACCCCGAACCACTGCCTAATGAAGACCGATGAAATTGTGAAACTGTCGGGCCTTGTGGATTTGACGGAGAGAAAGGCTCCGTGTCCGCATCTGTGTCCGCTCTCCTCCTCGTCGCTGGCGGGACCTGTTGTTTCAGAGTGTCCAACGATCGTTCCTGAACTATGATCACCTCAATGATCATGCTGACATGGGCATTGTCTGCACTGACCATTTCTGGTGGCTTCTTCAAAACTGGCAAGGTGTGGTTGCAGAGCTCTTTCACCCTGCCTCCACTCTCTGTGGCTCAACAACACGAGGTCCGCACCGCTGCTTGTCAGGCCATGTGTCACTTACGTACTGCGTAATGGCATTGCGCTGCTTGCCACATCGCTGGGGGGTGGGGGGTGTAGCATGTGGCACGGTGGAATTCCAGCGTGTTGCCACGTACAATGAGCCACGGTTGACGGGGAGGCCGAGGATGTCGGCTGCAACGCAGCCAGGCGGGTACGAATCAGGGTGCGACGGCGGAAGTCGAATTAGACTTCGCGAGCCTCATCAGCAGGCAGTCCAGACCTGGGTTAGCTCTTTAGAAATTTCCGGAACGGACAAGGTTCATGACATGTGCCAGCAAGGGATGTCGCTCCAGGCCTACCGAATCTTAAGGGGCGGCAGCTGATTTTGCCCGTTATCGCACACCACCCTATGCCTGGCACAAGGGTTTTGGCACCCAGCCAGCGCTCGGTCTCGTTGCGGTGAGCAGCCGGTCAACAGCTCCTGACCTAGTGTGTGGGACGGTCTCCAAGACAGATTTAATTTCAAACCGGCCAGGTTTCTTGGGCACGCCGATGTCACTCAGAGGACCTTGGGGGAAAGAACCCTGCACCATCCCTGCGGTTTTGAAGAGCGTTGCGACGAGCCCTGGAGAGCAACAGTAACCCCCAGAGGACATCCACCCAGCTCACCCAGTGAGCTGTCACGAGATATAGCGGCTTGCCGTGCTTATAGTCATGTGTCGGTGGTCAGATGGACCTTTTCCGGACACTGATTGCAGACAACGCGCTTTGAAATTTTTAGATGACATTGTGGCTGGCCAGGGAAGGGTACGGCTCTTTTCTGGCAACAGAAATTGCATGCTCGGCTATCTGGTATTGGGGGCAGCGAAGTGGCCATGACGTGCGGAACCATCTGTGTCCACCAGGACGGAAAGGCAACTTTCCAAGGCCAAAAGGCCTGGCAATGCGACCCATTCAGGCTTTTGGCTTTGGGATGGATTGGGTTAAAAAGTGTATTCTTCTGCTCCCAAACCTGGAAGACAGAAGGCTGGCTGCTAGACTGGCAGCTGTACGGCATGCAGGTCGTCAAACTGGGGAAGGAGAAGGGGGTAGGATGGGTCTCTGGTGGGGCTGGTGGTTACTCCGGGCGACGGTGGAGGCTGAATGCGGAGGCTGGCCACTTTTTTGGCCAAAGTGTTGCCTACATTTCAATCATGCATTCGACC
This sequence comes from Phyllomedusa bahiana, assembly GCA_025379985.1. Classification (NCBI taxonomy): domain Eukaryota; kingdom Metazoa; phylum Chordata; class Amphibia; order Anura; family Hylidae; genus Phyllomedusa; species Phyllomedusa bahiana. The sequence goes on along the minus strand of JAODAL010041559.1, from coordinate 6,482 downwards.
TATGCATGTGAACTAAGACATGTTGGTGGTGGTTACCCACCTAGGTTTCTTGCTCCTACTTATGGTTTACGGCAAAGGCGGCATATGACATTCGCTGGGTGAATCAGAGGCTTGTCAAGATGAACAGGCTTGAGAGGTCTGTGACCTTTTTGATGCGACTAAGCGAGGATCGGTGGTTTGCGCTGACCGTGTGGCTTTCGGAATCATATCAGAGGACTTCTGTGACCGCCATCTCCCTTATTTGAGGCGGAACCCGTATATGACAACTACCCATCGTCTTCCTCCTGCGTTCCAGTGATTGAAGCGCTTCGCAAGCAAATTCTGCTGAAAAGACCACGTTGGATCCGCAATGTTTGTAATCATCATCATCAACACAGGTGACTCGTAGTCCTGACTTCTGCATCCAGAGAAGCTGCGGGCTTACAAGCAAGGAGGGACTGCAAGGCGTTGCCGACCGCCCGGGATTTTTTTTGACGATTGGAACGGCTTCTTCTCCTCCGCTTGATGTCATCAGTAAACTGCGGTGTCAGAGCAGAGAAAATTGTGTAATCTCTATGGCCCATCACTCTTATGGTTGCTGCTTTTAAGACATGCCTTCTGATACCACCGCCATTTGTCATCAAAGAGGTATTCAGAAAATGGATTTATCCCACAGGGGTGGGTACACGAGTTGAAATTTGGGTGCTTCATGTTGGACGGTAATGCTGGTGATGCTGATGATGACATTTGTGGCGCCGTCTGAATGGGAGGACGAGGAGGTAAGAATGCCTGGATGGCAGGGTTGCATTAACCAACTGAAGGGACAGATTGGCGACGCTGTTCGTACTTGAGATTAACCGGGCCCTGACCCCCAGCGATGACAGGCCGACGGTCTCCTGCAACTGATGATCCGATGGCATGGCGTGTTGTCGCAGCAAGGAAGGAGCAACTTCTCTGTACCTCTACACTCCATGTCTACCCCTCTTGCTCGCTTACCACCGAATCGCTCCTGTTCAGAAATATACAAATTTGAGAAGGTATGGATGAGTTTTGGAAAGTCTCTCTTATTAAATAAGCTGGCCAAATCCACAGCTATTCATCAAATCCCTCAAATCAAACAAATTGCTGGTTTCAAATATTTAACTGCAAAGTAGATCTATCAACATAAGCTGGCCTGCCCAACAGTGATAAAAAACACGTTTCTGAATATATTCGGATAATAAAAGGTATTTTTGGCACCTATCAATTCACCTGTGGTGACTACAAAAATTTGCTGTATTCAAATTTTACTCTGCAAAGTAGATCTATCAACAAAGCTGGCTGGCCAAAGTAAAAAAACACGTATCGGTAATGTTGTCGGATAATAAAAGGTATTTGTTGGCCACCTATCATATTCACTGTGGGTAACTACACAATTGGTGGATTCATTTTTAACTGCAGGTGGCTCTATCAACAATTATGGACTGGGGGCAAAGTGCAAAAACACGTGTCTGTAATGTATTCGAATAATAAAAAGGTATTTTTGGCACCTATCAATTCCCCCCATAACCTGTGGTGGACTACATAATTGCTGTATTCAAATTTAACTGCAAACGTAGATATTGATCAACAAAGTGGCCTGCGCCCAAAAGTGAAAAAAACGTATCTGAACTGTATTCGGATAATATAAGGTTTTTTTTGGCAACCTATCAATTCACCTGTGGTGACCAAAATAATTCAGTATTCACTTTTAGTGCAAAGGTGACTCAATGAACAACAGCTGTAGTGCGCCAAAGTTTCAAAAAACATGTATCTGAAATTTTATTCGGATAATACAAGGTATTTTTGGCACCTATCACCTTTGCTGACTTGCTGGATTCTAATTTAAGTACAAGGTGGATATATCAACAAAGGTGGAATGGGCAAAATTGAAAATGAACACCTATCTGAAACGTATACTGATAATAAAATTGGATTTTTTGCACCTAACAAAGAGACCTGCAGTTTACTAGAAAAGATGTGTATCTATAATTTCCCAGGCTGCCCAATATCCAGGAAATATTTCAATAGAAAACTGTTAATAATAAAGCTATTGCAATGTCTACACAAGTCTTGGTGAACTTTATCCAGTATTCTTTATAGGCTTTGTCTGTGTTCCCCCGGGGGGGGGCCCCCCCTCCGCTCCCCCCCGTGACTTTACAGCGGTAGAGGCTCCTTTAAAATTCGCTACATAAGTATATAAAATCTTCCAATCTCTAATCAAAACCCTAAATTGTAAGGATCACAGCTAATAGTAGAGGTTTCTCTGTGAAGAAATATAAAAAATTTCGCTGAGCTGTTTGGACACAAGCAGAGCGCATGTCCTTCTGCTCTGAGACGCTGAGAGATACTGAGGCTGAACAGGAAATGCTTTCTATGTGAAACGAGGTCATGTGATTTTTCCACCCCAATCGCAAACCATAACATCCCAGTCATGACGTCGCACACACATCTCACCCGCTTTATTCTGTAATCTGATTTGCTGGCCCCAAATTACAGGAAGCGCCCATAAAGGCGCGATCTTAATAGATGATGCACAGATTTTAACCTAAAAATATCGAGTGATCTAAAAAATCTGATCACCATAAAAACTGTGCCGATTTCAACTTTGTCGATAATAATCTCTCAACACTAGTGATAATATTCGTTGGAGATGCCATCAGGGCCTGGTATTTTGTTAAATTTACTAGATCTAATTCGTTTTTATACTTCAGCTATAGTAAAAGGGGCATTGAGTGATTCTAGTTGTGAGTCTTAAAGTTTGGGCATGCTTACTGACTGCAGTTATGTGTTGATGTCTTCATCTGACGTGTTAATAATATTTTCCTCATTTTGTAAGTTACACAGCTTTGAATAAAAAAGTGCAAACTCATTGGCGATGTTGGAGTTTCTCATTACTATTAGTTGATACATAGTTAATTTTTGTTCGGGCTTTTTGGATTTTAATTCTTCGAGCAAGAATTTTAGAGGGGCGGTCTTCTTGTACATAAAATTGCCACTTCAGTTTATTGAGACTCCTTTCATGATTTTGAAGATAGTGAGTTTGGAGGTCATTTTGAAGTTTTGTAAGTGTTTTTTTATTGTCAGGAGAAGGATTATATTTGAGTGCTTTATCTACATTCTGAATGCTAGTGAGAAGTGAATCTAGGGTGTGGTTAAATTCTCTTTTATATCTGCTAGCTAGTTGTATAATGATACCTCGGATGTAGGCTTTATGGGCACACCAAAGTGAAGTTGGCGAGGAAACAGAATTAATATTCAAGTCAAAATAGTCCCGAAGGTGCATTTCCAAATATGCCACATTTTTAGGAGATTTAAGTAAAAAGTTGTTAATTCTCCACAAACGAGGTTGAGAAGTAGGAAAAGAGGATTGTATATGTACATTTACCGGTGCGTGGTCCGACCATGTGATGTGGCCGATATCAGAGGCACAGACTTGCGGAAGTATTATTTTATCCACAAGAAAGTAATCGATTCGAGAATGAACTGAATGGGGGTGGGAAAAAAAAGTAAAATCCCTTTCAGTTGAATGTAGGTATCTCCAGATATCGTGTAAATCTTCCTCAAAGAGTAAAGATTTTAGATCATCAGGAGGAGATCCACGCAGCTTGGATCTATCCAAGACATTGTCTATCACAATATTGAAATCCCCACAAATGACTAAACCTCCCTTTCTCACTCGTTTGGCCTCCGATATAGTTTTCCTAATAAAGGGTATTTGCTTGGCATTTGGGTGCGTATAGGGCGACTAGCGTAAGTGGTTTGGAGTTTATCTCACAGATCAAAATGATGTATCTACCTAATGGATCTGAAATTACTTGAGAAGGCTGGAAGGCAACTGTATTTTTTATCATAATTGCAACACCTACTTTCTTTTTTGGGGAATGAGCTTCGTAGATGTATGGAAAGTGGCGGTTATGAAGACGATGCGCATCAGTCTCAAGAAGGTGTGTCTCCTGAAGACAAATTACATCAGAGTTTGACCTGGCAACCTCTTTCCACATAAGCGAACGTTTAAAGGGTGAATTTAACTCCTTCACATTATGTGAAAATAGTTTCAATGCCATATTAATAGTTGGAAGAAGAGTTGAGAGCTGATTAATTTAGAAAGAAAAGGTCGGAAGAGAAGATGATGATTTGTAAAGAACAGAGTAAGAAAATCAATACACCGCTGAATAAAAAACAGATAAACAAAGCAATTGTAAAACAACAACATTTGCAGTCGACAACTATCCCTTAGGAGAAGGGAAGAAAAAGAGGCAGTCCCGCCTATAAAATGAGAGGGGTGAGAGAACATAGAGCAAAAACAAAACTAGAAGAGATCATCTCTCCAGGAAGGAGCTCCAGTGTAGACTAAAGAGCGAGTCAGGCACAAAGGGTATATTTGGAGGTAGGTATTCATTGAATTGCTGAGCTTGAGCGGAGACAGGAGGATTTCACGGACCATAACGGGGTGAGCATCTCTGGACGGGGTTGTTTCTTCTGGACAGAAAATAGAATCTTTTTTGAGAGCATGTTCAGTGCCCAAGGTGGAGCCGCTTCATTTGGAGTGGCACAAGCAATTTGAGTTCCATCTTTAGTGATGAGTAATTTTATGGGGAAGCCCCATCTGTAAGGGATTCCTTTTTCCCTGAGGAGTTTTGTGTAGGGTTGGAATTTGCATCTGGGCAACATAGTGGCCGCAGAGAGATCTGGGAATAAGGAAATAGTTTGAAATCTTTCAGGCAGGGAGTCCACTTTACAAAGAGCCTTTAGGAATTCTTCCTTGACATGGTAGAAGTGGATACGGGCAATTGTATCCCTTGGAATTTGCTGAGAAAGACTTCTTGGCTTGGGTATTCTGTGTATTCTATCAATGACTAAATCTTGAGAATTGTAGTTAGGTAGGGTGAGTGTCATCAGGTCAGTTAGGAATTTATGTAGTTGATCAGGTAGAACCGACTCAGGTATCCCTCTGATGCATACGTTGTTTCGTCTGGATCTGTCTTCTAAATCCAAAACTTTATTCGAGAGACGTTGGACTTCTTCCTCTAAGGTATTGGTTGGGTTCGATGAGGAATAATGAGTTCTGCGAATTCTGACTTTTTGGGTTTTCGATATGTTCAGTTCTAGTGCTAAAGATTTGAAAGTCTGTTTAAGGTCAGAAATCATCTCTTTAAAATCAGCTTGTAGACTTGAACGAAATGAAGAAAACAGCCGTTGTAGAGTGGATGCAGTTAGAGGTTGCGAATCATGGTCGTCGTGATGATCAAGATCCACCGATTCTGCCTTTGAGGAGACAGAGGGAGGTGCTGAAGAAAATTGTAGACATTTTTTTGATCTTGTCTCATTTTGTGGCATGGTCGAGAAGAAGTCTGGAAGTTTAGTAGGTTGAGATTTGATGTTCTTTTTGGAGGTGCCACCCATGTTAGGTCAGTTGTAGTTGGGTGGGTGAGAGATGCGGCTGAGCACATGGGCTGTCAGGAGCAGCTGAAGGACAATGAGATGGCAGATGCATCTAAACAACAGTGAGATGGCAGGAGCAGCCGTTCAACAATGAGATGGAGAGCTATTCACTGTGGAAAGGCAGATGTCAGTGTACAAATAGCGAGAAGGCCGAAGCAACTGTGCAACGGTGAGATAAGACGGCCAAGAGAGGTGTTCAACAGTGAGACAGCAGGAGCAACTGTTTAACAGTGGGGTGTCGGCTGTAAGTATTCAGCAGTGAGACGATAGATGCCTCTGTGATCAGTGAGCTGGCAGATGTAGCTGTTCAGGGAGGTGACAGATGCAAGAAATGAATGAAGTGGCAGAAGCAGCTGTTCAACCAGGACACGACAAATGCAGTTGTACCCAGTTGGATGGTAAATGCAGTTGATTAACAGTGAAGTAGCGGATGTAGCTGTGCCCAGTGAGATGATATATGTGTCTATATACATGGGCTGGTCGATGCCACTATTTCCAGGGAGATGGCAGGTACAGCGGGACACAGTGAGATGACGGATGCAGCTTTACAGCAATGGAATAGCAGGTATAGGTGATTACAAAGAGGTGGCAGCTGCAACTGTACATTTAGTTAGATGTCAGATGTAGCAGTTCACAGTAAGATGGCAAATGCAGTTAAACAGATAACGAGATGGCAGAAGCAGCTGTACACAGTGAGATGCCAGGTGTTTCTGTACAGATAGTGAGATGTCAGAGGGAGCTGTTTAGCAGTGAGATGGTAACTGCAGTGGTATCCAGTGAGACGGCATAAATATCTCTTCAGCAGTGAGATGGATAATGCAGTTATTTAACAGTGAGATGGCAGCTGTGTTTATTCAGAATGATATGTCGGAAATAGCTATACACAACGGAATATCAGATATAGCTGTACCTAGTTAAAAGGCAAGTGCGGCTTTTTATCTTGAGATGACAGATACAGCTGTATACGGTGTAGATGCAAATGCTGCAGTACAGAATGAGGTGGCAGGAGTGGGTGTATACAACACAACCAAACCACAAAA
>JAODAL010041558.1:0-35753 GCA_025379985.1 Phyllomedusa bahiana | reverse complement strand
TGTTTTCAGACACTTCTGTGCCCCAAAACTAAAGGGCGTGGTTTACAAAAAAATGGCAGGCTTGACTTTGCTAAAAAAAAATGACCCAGAATTTTGTCCTTTTAGGGGCTAAAAGTAACCAATTAAATGGTGGTACATAGTTAGTCTTGAAAAATCTGGTGCAGGTTAAACTGTCCGTCCGGATCCTTTTAAACTGTCCCCCTTTCAGCTTTTGGGGAAAACTACAATCCCATCATTCCCACTGTTATAGTTATATAAATGCATGTTGGGAGTTGTAGATTCCCCAGTGGAGGGCCGCTGTTTGGGATCCCTGCTTAGTCGATGATAAATGTAGAAATTTAAAAAAGACTGTCGGGTCAAAATTAAAATGTTTTTGGCAAGTTCACACGGTTTAATTGCGGGACGTATTACGCCCCGCAATTACGCCGTTGGACGGGGGCGGGGCGTGAGGGGGGGGGGGGGGGGGCCGGCACTTCCCCGGCCCATTGACTCGAATTGCCAGCGGCGGAATACGGTGTATTCAATGTCATTATCTCCCCCCCGGCGGTTTCCCCGGGCGTGGAAGGAGACAAATCCATAGTTCTCTTGAGAACTGTAAAATTTTTCCCTAATTTTTTTTGGGCCGTTTTTCGGCCCGTAAATTGGCGACTTCGGCGCTAATTCGGACCGAAATAGGCCATTTTAAGCCTGTGAACATGGCCTTACAGTTAGACATATTGATAAAGGCCCAATATACCTAAGTAATGCAGATATTTTAAAAAATGAAGCAATTTGAAATTAAAATGATCTCCATAAAATCAGGCTTATGCAAGGCATACTTTTAATTTTGTTACCGGTATTTACCCAAATTAGGTTTGCTTTTTTTCTTTTTTTGTCTTTCCTTTTTTAAAATAGGTGTTCCCCCTTCTGACATAAACCGCACTGTTCTTTAATAACTCTCTATTTTATAAAATTCTCCCCCTTGCTGCGCGTCGATTCATGTGTTTTAAGAGTCTACCATGAAGGTCCTATTAGCCTCAGTCAACAAGGAACCCCGCAGTTGCTGCTTATGAGCTATTCAATATTCTTAACACCCCCTCAAGGGAAAAGAGCTATGGGATAAAATGAAAGCCCTCGGCTTACATTCTCAAAATAATGAGAGTAACAATTGAGCCGATTTTTTTTTATTTTATTTTTTTCCAATTCAAAAGAAAAAAATACAATTAACTTTCCCCTTTACTTTTAAAACAGGGTTTGCTGTTTTTAACTCTTAATTCAAGCACAGTTTTTGGCACATGCTGTAATGTTTCAGCAAGACTATTTCACAGTTTATAAACTGCTTGATAAACATCTCTTCAAACAAATTAATGTGCAGGACTAAATTTTTTTTTTTTTCACCCCAAAAATATCTTTACACCCCCTCCTGACTAGCGATAATGACAATCACCTAGAAAACAAGGATGAAGGGACACTTCCTCAATTAGCTGACCTGCTTACTGAAGTATTTACTAAGCAATCCCTGGAAGGACATTGGAGAAGAGTCGCCATTGTGAAGTTCCCCTTTCCTCTTTAGCATTCACAGCACATTGGCTCGTGTGTGTACTAGGGTAGATCACTGCCCTCTAAAATGTAAATAAGTGCCTAAAATAGAATCACTATTAATTAATTGCATTTAATTTTAGTAATTACATGTATGTGATCAGTGCCTAAGGCTGATGGGAGATTTAAATGCAAATTATCCTTAATTCGTACCAAAAAATTAATATGACCCCCATTTTAAAAAAGGAAAAAAAACACCATGTCATTAAATAGCATGATCACACATATAGAAATAAAAGAATAGTGCAGGTTAGTTTATGCAGAGAGAACTCAATTCTCCCCGTTTTTCAATAATTGAAAATTTTTTTATTCAACAAAGTTATTGTTGAGGTAATTATTAATAATGTTGACAGAAAATACAGCTTAAAGAGAACGTCATTAGGTTTGCCCCCCCCTTTCTGAGGGGGAACAAGCTAGTGACAGCCTGCTGTTTCCAGCACTTTTTCCCCTTATTTTTAAGATGCGTAGCTATGGGATTTTTTCCCCGGTTTAAAATTTGGGACGTATTCCCCCCCGTATTTCGGGGGTTCTGCGCCAATTGTTGCAAAAATACTCCCAATAATTACAGTAACCCATATTTTCTCATAGAAACGCGTGGGGGGGGAATACTTTTACATTCAATTATTCCCCGCCCTTTTACCGCCATGAGTAATGCATGACTATGGGGCCGGCGGGCTGCTGCCGCCTCAGCCCTGCGGGAGCTCGCACCAATCGGCGCGAGCTCCCGACACACTCTAATTGGGGGCGAAAATTACGCCCCGAAATTAGCCATTAAAACTTGGCCTTGTGTATTTATGTCAAATCGCAGTTTTCACTAAAAGAGTCATAAAGAGCCCGTTTTTTTTTTATACCCCGCCCTCGGACACCCCCCCGCCCCCCTCGTAACTGTTTAACTGTTATTTTCAATGGGTAGAAATGGAATAACTAATGGGAAGGGCTGCCTTTGGGGGGGGCAAAAACACTTGCTCATGAAAAGTTTGAGGGAAATGCTCTAAAACCCCGCATCTTACAGAAAAAGGGGAAACGCGCGGAAACGCAGTCGACACTGGCTTTGCTGTCCTCACGGGGGGGGAAAACCACTGACAGGTTCTCTTTAATGTTAGTCTGCACCATTACAAGCTTGGCTTTTTTACTGTACACCTGTTGCTATGCAAATTTTCTATGTGATATTTCACCACTCTGCTCATATGGGGCTTTTACCCTATTTTGGGCATAAGTGCACCAGGGAAGTTTCTTACTCGGGAATAACATAAAAGTGGTTAGCATTCTATAATGGACACAGTGAATCCATTCATTATACTGTCGGGCATTTACTAGATTGGCCTGTATGTATAATACATCATTTTCCTAGCAGCATATGGAAAATGTTATAACTAGACAGCACCATCCTAGGACCCATTTCCGATCTGCTGATCATTTTGGATCCAATATTTAGAGAAGGGTTGTCTTCATGAGAGGAGCTCTTTCAATTGTCAGCACTCCATGTTAGTTAATGGAGATGTCTCAACATGCTGTTTCACAAAGCCAGCTTCAGCCTCATTAGTCTATGGGAGATTCTACAGCAGTGATTGGCATATCCGCTCTGCTCTTCCTAAACCAATAGTGATGGAGGTTCCTAAATAGCAAAGCACAAGGCTACAGAGCTCTAAAGGGTTAAAGTTTTTTTTATATAAATAAGCTCCTGTTCTGTTGATAAGACACAGCAGGAAGTGGCTTCTCCACCTCTACCAGGGCTCTTCAGCTTTTTAGAGCAAAGAGAGGTGGTCAGTAACCTAGGGAAGCTTGTGTAGAAAACCAGGAAATATGATCTGATCTGGGTCTGAAGTGAAGCAAAATTAGAATAGCAATCTATTTGGTAGTAATATTTATTTAGCTTTGCCTTCATATGTTAAGCTAATCAATGAAATGAGAACACCCCTTATAGCATATTATTATATCATATGTTCCTTCTTCTGTCCTTTTAGTGACCTCTGATCAGTATTCAAAAAGCTTGTCCACTTTATAATGTCTTTAATTATTATGTATATACAATAATAGGAAATCATGCAATTTAGAATACATGGATTCAAAATTGTACTTTTATACCTCATTTATACCACTGCAGTAGCAACCTATTTAGAAAAAAACATAATGCATAGCCCACATTCCTATGAATAGTAATAGCTCGCATGGATTACCTGTATGAACAAAATAGTCATGTGACCACCACACAGGTCATGTGACCCCTGTTATCCAGGTAAGTAGAACTTCTCCAGAATTATCACAGCCAGCAGGGTCTTATCACGTCTGTCATAGTCTGTGGATAAGACGCCACACATTCTTCTCTGTCTCATCTCTGCGCTGTTTTTTTCAGTTAATTTTATTAGCAATTTGACATTCCCTACAGAGACAGCAAGTGCAAGTCACCACACACAGTAAATATGTTACTGGAATAACCCTTAAAAATAATTATTTCACCAATATTCTTAATCAGTTACTCCAAATATGTCAAGTAACCCTGCTTCTAACTGACTGCCAGGTGGTCCCATGTCTTACACCATGTTTAGTCTATAGGAGCCATTACAATGGACAAGCATGCAGACTGTATCCTTTTTATTTTATTTCTGCACTGGTATAAAAGAGGTACAGGAGCAGAATTTTTAATACCTGTCAATTTGCAAATTGTGTGAATCTCTGTGATATGCATAATAAATAAAAACAATATATAGTGGACAACCCCTTTAATTAACTCCTCCACTTAAATGTTAATGTATATTACTATAGTATTTAAAAATAAAGACGAGCCAAATACAAGTACTTCCAAGCCTCTTTACATTCCTCTGTGCCCAAAGCAGAGTAAACAAAGACCTGAATAATCCGATAGAGACTGGTTGCTAGGGATTCAATTGTTCTAATATAATTGTTAGACCGTGTTTCCAGTGTCGGACTGGGGTGCCTAGGGCACACAGGTGGAGTTGATTCTTGGGGCCCACAAGTTGAGCTGTTTCAGGGGCCCACCGGTAAAGTTTATTTTAGGGTCCACCCTACAACTACTGTAAATTACTATATATGCCTCCTGTACTCTGCCTCTTGCCTCTCTTTCTATCCTTATTTGCCTGTTCTGAGGATGTATGTGCAGTTAAACACCAACTCCAGGTCTACCATGCTCAGGGGCCCACCGGGGGTTTCATCTATTCCCCTGTGGGCCAGTCCGAGCCTGTGTGTTTCCCTAGCAACTGGTCTACCTAGACCAGATCTACACAACTTGACACGATAGAAGCCAAAACCTCCCAAGACTGCTTGGGAACAAATCTGGAACAATTATGAACCCCACTGAACTGCTCACACACCCTTTGGTAACACCCCAAAAGTGGTCGACCATTTTGAGGCTAGTGTTTCCAGAAGCCTCGCCCTTTTGTGGATCTTATGTTGTGGAGGCCTGGTCTAGACCGTAAAATAAATTGAATGTTTAGCAGTAGTTATATGAGGCAGCAGCCTCTCTTTCTGTGGGAATACTATGTACCAGACTGGCAGTTATGGACAAAGGAGAGGTGAAAGAGGGAAGAGGATCATTGACCGTGTGACCAAAAGACTCCTAACTGGTTGACTATGGACTCATCTTTCTGTCACCTGTTGTAATATGAAGCTAAGTTCATAAACACAAAGGATGACTTGTCAGAAAAGAGGCACCTCCACGCCAGTTTTAAGGCGCATTAAAGGAGTGTATAATGCGCCTGAATAAATAAACCTGTCAAAAATCTGGCATATGGTATACATTGTACAGCATATTTAATACGCCTAATTTAGGCGCATAGCATATCATTGCTAGCATATTTGATGAACCTACTTTAGGCACATTCAAAAGTGTCATGCCTGGCATAAAATTCGCCTAGTTTTGGTGTGTGACAGTTTGTTTATATAGAGAATATGGCATCAACAGTTTTTTGGTGCAAAATACACCCAAAAAATGGTGCAGCCCTAATGGGACATGTCGCCCAAAGTGCTGCTCAGCAGCTAAAAATAGTGTTAACTAAGAACACCAAATTAATTTGCACATTATGGGCTTGTTCCCATGGCATAGAATCCATCTGAAAATATACATGCAACACTCCCCCATAGACATTAATAGAAAATCCGCTCAGCAGTCTCCACTGGACGTATTTTTTGCTAGATGGCTTCTTTACACCACCGGGGTTCCTAAAAACTTAGAACATGTTCATTCTTCCACCCGGTTTTCGGGCAGAACATGAACCTGTGGCTGTGAAGGGAGAGCTTGAATCCGCAAACCACTGGCAAAAGCTGTCCCCCTGCCAGCCAAAAAAAGACAAATACTGGTCAGATTTGTTCTTTGCCATGGGAATGCACCCTATGTCTGTTTGACTCTTTTAGTGCAAATTATTTATTAGAAACCTACATTCACATATCCGGTATATTTTATGTCTTTGCTACTCTTAAATTAAACAAAAAACAACCTTTTTATTGTATTTTAAAATTTTTGTTTTAATTCCAAGTTTTATTCATGGTCAACTGGAACACCTCAGGGCATATTAGGCATGTAGGGATTCAACCTTGAAATGTTCTTGAGTTTCTTTGACTGTGATACAGTATATGTTTATTCTGCCATATGCATAGCTGTTATATTTTCATACCCCGCTGTTAGAAAAGAAGGCTTACCAAGATTAATGCTCTCTGCTGATATTAGCCACAAACAAAGGTCAGAAACTCGGCATGTTTCTGGAATAAATCACTGGAAATAAAACTCCTCTTCCTTACTCACTAAAAGAATATTTGGTTCAAAGAAGGGCACATTAAATCTTCAGACATGTAGCAATTAATGTTCTACAGATAATGCCCACAATGCTCTGTAACTTATCATCTGAACATTCTGTCAAAAGAGAATAGAAGAAAAAAAAAATACATCTGGCACAGTGTAACTTAAAGAAGGCTGCAAAGCTTGCAATTGCAACTGGGCCCATAAGTCTAGAAATCTCATACACTCTCTAACAGTAATGGCAGTGTTAGAAGTGGATACCCTAGAGGCACAATGGCGGAGAAGATTTATACTAGTGATAACCTTTCAAATTTGTATAATTCACAATAAACAAGTGCAGTGTGACATCATATACAAAGGCTTGTGACATCAGAGTAGGTTAAGTTGTAGATTAAACGTTTATTTGAATCTGAATTAAGAGACAAGAATAAGCCAGTAGCTGAAAAGGGAGAGGTGGCCACGTCACTTTTCATTTTGTTATTTTTATATATCGAGTCAGATTAAGCAAGTGCACACTGCCAGACTCCGAACCCCTATTGAAAATAATGGAAAGTGCCATACATGTGCTGACCCCTTACCTGTCCTGCCTGTTCTTAACGGGGTTGTATCATTATGGACCTTTGCCAGACAATGGCACATTGATAGGATATGCCATCAATTTAAATTAGGTGTGGGACCTACACCTATCTCCTGAATGGGCCTTTTTAAACTTCCCATTTTGAATAACTGGCTGTGTTTGCGCAATCACTCTTCATTCATTTAAATGGGAGATCCGAGTACAGCAAGAAGTTGCATTTGACTGTAGTTGGAACTCCCATTGAAATAAATAGAACGTAACCAGGCAAGCGCTGCTACGTCTCCATTCAAAACGTGGAACTCCGGTGGTCCATCCTGGAGATAGCTGCGGGTTCCAAAAGTGGGAACCACAACTATCTGACATTGATGGCTTATCCAATTGATATGATATCAAGGTCTGTGATGGCAAAACCTCTTTGAGATTCCACATGTGTGGGTCCCTATCAGACATTGATGTCATATCCTATCAATACGTCATAAATGTCTGAGATGGGAATGCTCCTTTTACGTTTGGCTTTGCACTAGAGCCTAAGAGCACAGCAATTATTTGCCTGGACATATGCTTTAGTTTCAAGTAGCATTCCTTGGCCAAATTACATTTATTTTCAATTAATCGTTTACATGAAATTGCGCACCTGTATATTCAACATTATAACAATGAAAATTATTGTACCAGGTCACTTGGGAAAATACCAGCTTTCCATACTTAAATGGGTTAGACAACATCTGTCTAAAGAGAAGCTGGTGTAAGCAGCTAAGCATTGCGGGGCTGGCTTCAGAATCCCTTGGCAATCAATTGTTACCATCAAGCGTAAATGAGGCTGTTCGTTTAATACAATACTATATGAATAGCCAACCAAGTAAAATGTGAATGGGCTGGATCTATGAAAGTTGTTCTGTGTAAGCTGCTCCTCATTCTGGCTGTTTGATTGGATTTTGACTAGAGGACCATCACCTATACTGCACATATACCTTAACAGGGATATAAAATGATTTAGCTTCATACAACAACATTCAGGCTGTTCTAAAGAAATAGTAAAAGTCTGTCACATAGTAAATCTTATTTTGGCAACTACAGTGCACGTTTCAGTGATACAAACTCTTGGTCTATTATAAAATTATAGCAATCTATAGTGAAGTTGCCCAAAATCGTCTATCAAGTCACTTTTTCCATGTTCTAATTTGCATTAGAAGATCAAATCTGTGTGCTATGGGCTGCACTATCTAAAAAAGATAGAAGACTACAAGGGGCCATGCCAAATGACCATTTGGGATACTTTGTACTGTTTTGTCCTTTATTATCACATGACACTTGTGAGTAAAGTACATAGAATTTCTTGGATATCATCACATTATTATTTGTGTTTTGTCATCGATTACTTTAAATGATTTAAACATTGGTTGTAATATTTTATCTTTCAAGGGGTAATTATTAGAGATGGGCGAATTTCTCAAAAATTCGATTCGGTCACTTCGCCGAATTTCCAACAAAATTTGTTTCGTTACGAATTACTTTGGCACGATTCCATTAAAAGAGCAGGCTATTTCAGGCTGCAGAGCCTGCAGGGTGCTGTAGGAACGTTGTGCAAGGCTTTAAATATGCAGAGGGAGCTTGGTTTGGTCTTCATACAATGTTATTGTGTTTTTGGTATGACACGCAGATGACTGACCGAACGCTCTTTAGAATCGCTTCACTATAAAATTCCCTGGGCACTTAAGAGGGCAAAACTGACCAAAAAACTCAAGGGGAATGTAGCCTGATAAAGTTCATGCCTGCGAAAAGCTGGGAAAAAAAAAACAAGCTGAGAGCATCAAGTTGGCAACATTAGTGAACAGAGTGTGAGGTGACGGCGGCAGCCACTAGCAGCAATGAGGTCAGGCTGTGGGCACAATGACATTTGGAGGTGGCAAAACACGAAGAAAGACCACAGAGTGGCACAAGACTGAGAGCTGGAAGGTCCACGGCGGCAGCAGCATGAGGTCAGATGCAGTGGCACAATGACTTTATGGAGGTGGCAAAACAGGAGGAAGCCACAGAATGGCACAATGACTGAGAGCGGAGGTCCACGGCGGCTGCAGTATGAGCGCAGACATGTGGCACTATGAAACAGTGTGGAGTATCGGCGGCAGCAGTTTGAGGTAGGCATGTGGCCACAATTGAAATTCTGGAGGGGCAAAACAGTATTAGGCCAAAAGAGTGGGCACAGATCCACCACCAGTGTGGAGGTCACGGCGGCAGCGTATGGGGGGGGGGGGGGGGGGGGGGGGGGGGGGGGGCGGGGGGGGGGGGGGAGATCAGGCAGTGGCACAATGACATTCTGGAGGCGTCAAAAACAGTATTAGGGCCACTGAGTGGCACAATCGCACAGTGTGGAGGTCCACCGGCAGCAGCAGCTGAGATCAGGCAGTGGCACATGACATTCTGGAGGCGGATTTAACAGTATTAGGCCCAGAGTGGCACAAATACTCACAGTGTGGAGGTCAGACAGCAGCAGCATGAGATACGCAGTGGCACAATGACATTCTGGAGGCGGCTAAACAGTATTTAGGCCACAGGAGTGGACACAATGTTACAGTGTGGAGGTCAACGACAGCAGCAGCATAAGATACAGGCAGTTGCACAATGACATTCTGGACGGCCGCAAAACAGTATTAGGCCAAGAGTGACACAACGATACAGTGAGGAGGTCACGAAGCAGCAGCATGAGAATTCAAGGCAGTGGGGCACAATGACATTCTGGAGGGGCATAAACAGTATTAGGCCACAGGAGTGGCACAATCACACAGCTGTGGAGGTCACGGCGGCAGCAGTATGAGATTCAGCGCAGTCGGAACAATGACATTCTGGAGGCGGCTAAACTGTATTAGGCCACTGAGTGGCACATTCCCACAGTAGTGGAGGTCACGGCGGCAGCAGTATGAGATCAGGCAGTGGCACAATGACATTCTGGAGGCGGCAAAACAGTATTAGGCCACAGAGTGGCACAAATCCACACGTGTGGAGGTCTCGGCGCAGCAGTATGATGATCAGGCAGTGGCAACAATGACATTCTGGAGGCGGCAAAACAGTATAGGCACAGAGTGCACAATCACACAGTCTGTGGAGGTCACGACAGCAGCAGCATTGAGATAGGCAGTGCACAATGACATTCTGGAGGTGGCAAAACAGGAGGAAGCCACGAGTGGCACAATGACTGAGAAGCGGAGGTCTCGGCGGCAGCAGCATGAGGTCAGGCATGGCTTCAATGATACAGTGCGGAGGACTTGGCAGCAGCCACGCAGCAGCATGAGCTCAGATCAGTGGCACAATGACACAGTGTGGATGTCACGGCACAACAGCAACAGTAGCAGCCGCATGAGGTCATAGAGTGGCCACAAATGACAGAGTGTTGAGTTGGGTGGCAATACCATATCCATGGTAAAGATGGTGGTAGGAAGATGGAGAAAAAACTGGCAGCAGATGATGTGGCTCAGGCGGGTAGCGGCATCCAGAAATAGTGGATGAGGCAGGTAGTTAGAACCCAGATGACGCCTAACGGCATATGTGTGTGGCAAATCCTGGCCAATCCACGCCTGATTCATCTTGACAAAGGTCAGTCGTTCCCACATTTTCCCGTGGACAAGCGGTTCTCCTGGTGTAAAAAGTCGATGGCCCCCGCCGCACTGAACACACGCTCTGATGCCACATACTGGCCGGGCAGGACAGCTTCTCCACACTGCAAACTCGGCAAGTTGCGGCCACACATCCCAGTTTGGCTGCCAGTAGGTCAAGCGGATCTTCTAACTGAAGTGGCAGGAGTGCTGTCCAAGTAGGCCACAAACCTGTTGGTTCAGGAACTGCTCCTGGTCCTGCTTGCTGCTGCTGCTGCTGGCTGGCGGACTGCGCTCCTCACTATGGCGGGTTGAAGGAAGTGCCTCATCAGTGTACTCCACAGACTTAGGTTACTAATGATGGAGCTGGACTGCTCCTACCCCCCCACTTCCCCCAGCGCCGCGGCAGTTGTACGTGAGACGTGGAGGAACCACCACGGTCAGAACCTGTCAGAGGGAGGGACGATGACCGCACATAGGCAGCAGCAATGATTACGGAGGATTTTCCCTATTAGTATTTGAGTTTGTCTTCCCTCTCATAATAGCTGGGATATAAGGCTCCCATTTTGGACGGGTGCGAGGGTCCAATAGGGGGAGAGCCAGGAAGTCTCCCTCTGACGGATGCTGACTATTCGGCTGTCAATAGCCAGGCAAATAAGCTGCTGCGGGCCATCTGCAAAATGTGACTCGAGGGGCTCCCTGGACTCCATTTCCAATGTATATGCCACGGTGCTTCGGGGGTCATTCTGCCTCGTTTCCTCATTCCATCCAACCTCATCCAGCTGCTCCTGCTCACTCCTCTCTTGTCAAACTGGGGTAGAAAATCCAACTCATTTCACCAGAACAATGCTTCTGCGCCAATGTCCTCCTCCTCCTCCTCCAATTTCAGTCCCCCACCGGATCTCAGTGGCCACGAGATGTAGTCGACCACGTCTCAGTCCCTTTGCCCAAGGACAGATTTTTCAGCATCTGTTCCAGGAAATGAGCAGTGGAATGAGTTATTCATCGGTAGTATTATAATTACCTGGCGACTGATATATTAACGTCGCTCCCTCCGAATGGCCTCAACAAATGGCGAGTTGTCACGCACATGAGCGTGCCTACTGGATGACATAAAAAGTTACACAGGGAGTACTTCTCTCTGCCTGGATCATCAAAAATCGCTTTATGGCCTTTCTCTGTTCTTTACAAGTCGGTCCAACATGTGCAGAGCTAATTCCAGCGGGTGGTAACATGCATATCAGTGTGTGTTGGGGGAGGCACGTTCTGCCGCTGCAAACGCGAGGAGGGGTCGTTCCTGGCCTTTGTAAGAATGCGATAAAGTGCAATGCACAGTTCCTGACCCATTTTAGATTGTTCTGAAGATCTGGTGGAAGAACTTAGGAACCTTTTCACCACCATATTGAACACGTGCGCATGCAGGGGAACATGGACCATCCCTCCTCGGGTGGCTGCACGCGACACCTGTTCCTCTCATTGTCTGTCACACATGGTTCCCGATTTTGCAGTTCGGCGCGGTGAACAGCCATCACAATCGATTTTCTTGCTGCATGACGCGCGAGCAGTTCCTCCCCTGTTGACTTAGTTCGCCGAGTGCAAGCCAGGTGTAGACTGTGTGACACGCGAGACCTACACATGTGGTATGATGGGAGCAGTAATTGTGGAGGCTGTGATGGGGTGGTGGTGGTTGAGGAGGAGGCGGACATTGGCGCAGGGCAGCAGTTTGACAAACGTGGAGGAGAAAGCGGACGTCTCCCTGTCCAAGTTGTTGGTGTGCCGGGGCTGGAAGCACATTCACCAGAAAAAAACAAAAATAAAAAAAAATCATAAAAAAAATGGGCCGTAAGGAATGTTCTGGGCCCTGTGACAGTAGTTACAGCTCCAGACGTCCGCGCTGCCGTGCACCTTGGGAAAACAACCATAAGCTCAAGGACTGACCCAACTTCTGTTCTACATTTTATGAAGTGCTGGTACTGCCTTTTTTGGAAAAGAAAATTACGGCTTGGAACTTCCATCTCGGCTCTGCACAGAGCCATTAGTCTCTGCTGAACGGTGCAGAGTCTCCCATTTGGAAAGGGAGGGACTGCATACCAACAAACTTGACAGGAGCTTCGGTCAGCTGCTCTACCTTAGGATGGTTGGAGCCATACTGTTGTACTCTTTGCACATCGCCTCGCCTGAACGACCTGCTGGCGCCTTGAGTAGCGAGGAAGCAGGAGATCTAGACCGGAGATGATGTCAAAGAGAAAAAACAGCTCCCTTTGCAGAGGTGGTGGGCCTTGACTGGCTGCAATGGCATGCATGCCACTGGGCGCTGCTGCTGCTGCAGTTGCTGCAGGGGCTGGCATGGACCACACACATCTGAGCCTCGTTTCTCCCAGGCCACCGGAGGGGATGACGCTGCAGGTGTTGATGCAGGGTCGTGGGGTCTGTGCCAAACGTTAGCTCCCTGGCACGCCTTCACTTTCTGCCCCAAGATTCTTTTTATACCCATATCGGCTCCTCCGGTGTATTTGCAAAGAACTGCCACACCGCCCAGTATCGGTTTTACCGCCAAACGCTACCGAACTGAGTGTACCACTACTGCCGCCGCTGCCTTGTGAGCCCCATGTGCCGCTACTTTCTTGGTCCTGCGAAGCGGGTTTTTTACCCCGTGCCGCTTGGCTCCTGAACTCACACGCTGCTATCCTGATGACTCCCAAGGCCACACGACACACTTGCTGGTGCGTGCTGCCTGACGCGCAAGGCTGACGGCCCTCTTCTCCTGACGATGATGAAGCCCTTGCCTACACCCGGCTCCCTAAGTGCGGTCGGTTACATCATCACAATCTATTTGTGTTTCATCAGACTGTGTCCTCATCCACGGTTTGGTATGCAGAGGGCTAGACCCCTCACACAACATGACCTCATATGTCCACTCTTCCACATCTATCTTTGCCACCTTACTGCAATAGATGATGTGGAATATTGGCCCATTTCATTCGCTGCCTAGTAGCTGCTGACATGCCCTACTCCAAATTGTTCATTCCTCGCTATATTAGTGGGCGCTGAGCCCAGATCCCAACATAGTAGAATCTCTGGCTGAGGGAAACCGGATGGGACAGAGGAGGGTTGAGGACAGGTGAGGGACGCTGACTCCAGCTCACGCGGCATGCCAAACTAAAGGGTGTGTCTGAGGTTCCCACCCGACTCTGGCTGGGGTTGTCAGATGTCCATCTGGAGGAAGAGGACTGACATAGTCAACCAATCAAGAATCCCCTTGGGTCTGCTGAAAACATAAACACCGGACGCTAGATGACAGCCGGCTGTTGTGGACTCACCGAGTGACCCCTGCTGCGAGTTCCCCTTGCTGTGCTGCGACCAGGGCCTGCTCCAGGGGTATTTTGTGTCACTGCCACCTCGCAGGTGCAGGAGCCTCAACTCTCTGTCTGACATAATGTTTGTTCTATAATGGTTACAGACAATGTTTGATGATGAATATCTGTATATGATAAAATTTACACCCTGTTTTGACATCAAATGAACACCTGTAACACGCTTGGGTGACCTTGGAAATTAATTGCGCTCCACAATTGGCCAGGAAAAAATTAACTTGTTGTGCAGTTTAAAAACACTGTAGGTGTTTTACTAAATGTAAAAGCACAAATAGGCTTAAATCTAATCTTCGGACATGAATTAGGGCTACAGGAAAAAATTAAGTATATTTTGGCAGTTGAAAAGACGGTTTATTTTTGTCAGCACACCAGCCAAAACACGCTTAATTAAACCCCTGGATGTAAATTGCGACAAAAGGAATTGAGACCGCACAAAAAGTAAGCTTTGTACGCGTTTCTACAATTGACGTGTTTTCTAGCCACACAAACAAGAGATACAGTTGTAATTAAACCTTTGCTTGTGAATTTGGCTACAGGAAAAATTTATATATTTTGGCGTTGAAATAAAGACTGTTTTTTTTTGTCAGCACCACCAGCAAACAAAGGCTTAATTAACCCTGGATGTAAGAATTGCGCCAAAGAATTGAGCCGCACAAAATAGTAGCTTTTGTAGCGTGTTACCAATTGCATGTTTTTACGCCACCAAACAAGAGATACCAGTTGTTAATTAACCCTTTGCTTGTGAATTAGGCTACAGGAAAAAATTTATATATTTTTGGGGGTGTTGAAAAAGACGGTTTCTTGGGGTCAGGCCACACAGCAAACCAAACGCTTAATTAAACCCCTGGATGTAAATTACGCAACAGAACTTAGAGCAGCAAAATGAAGTGGTATTTTATTGTAAAAACGCTGTTTCTTTAAATGATATACAACAGGAACTGGCTTAGATCCCACTTGGATATTGAATGTATATGCAGCTGCAGTGGACGCACACTGGATTTCAGATCCAATACCCTAAAAAAATTAGAAATAGTACATTAGAGAACAAGTCTCTGATCAAGCTGAGACACTCCCACAGAAATCGCTATATAAAAATCATTCTTCAGTAAGACTATCCAGACGCGGAGCACCTTCCTGATGAGCACAGTGAGAAGGAGTGTGGAAGCTCCCGCGTCTCGCGCCAGGACTTTATATAGTGCGTGTCGTCCTGAATCCCGCCGGTCTATGATGGCCTCATCTCCTGCAACATGTCATGCAGGCTATGACCTTCTTCCTCCAGAGTGCTTTTTGCCCCAGTAACGCCAATGTGCTCGCAGCCCAATTTTATTCAATCAAAAGCACACTTCGTTCACCCAAAAGACCCAAAAGTTCGGAATTCGTTCGAACGAACGTTTTACTGAAATTCTAAACGAATTCCACTTCGTTAGAATCGATTCGCCCATCTCTAGTGATTATTGTTGTTGGTTTAAACCAAACACATAACAGGACTTAAACTAATTGTTGCTTGGAGTGACTATTTTTCCTAATTAATTGCATACTAAACCCTACTGTTCCTTATTTTACAATGCTTTTATGAAGACCACAGTGTGTTATCCACGCAATGTTCTCTACACAAAAGCTCTGTTATGAATAAGTAATTCCAATGCCTGGGTGTTTCCTATGAAATTATGCTTTTTGTTATGTTTTGTTACTGGCTGTTCCTTTTTTTAGATTTCACAGCATGAGTTCATGGTTTTATTTAGTAAAGAGCAAATAAACTCCGCTTTGTATTCTATAACAGTCTTTCAATTACCCCTGGAGGCATACAGCTTCTGTCATGTGCTCTGCCCTGTTACTATCTGAATGATTTGTAAAGTCACGTGTTGATAAATATTGCAATTATCGAATTAGAATATTTTTGATTCATATTTGTAATAAACTATTCAAAAAAATGCAATGTTTTGTTTCACTGATTTATGAATATAGTTGTTGGGGAATACACAATGGGTGTGGTATCCCATAGCAAAATTAAAATGACATCCCCCCTCTTTGAAGTCCCAGAGCTATCTTGCTATAAGCCCTTGTACTTCAAATACTAGGATATGAACCCATCTTGCTACAACTGCTATCAATTGAGGATCTTGAGAACCAGAAGTAGGGCCCTAAGTTGATTAGTGCCTTGTACAGTACTGATATTAATTAATCTCACCATGATTATAGTTTGCCATGTAGTGATTTAAGGAGCCCAGTGGGTTTTCTTCTCTGCTTTTAAGCATCTCCAAAAGGCACAGACTTCTGTTATAGGTCAATCAAACAGATGGTTGTGGAAGTTGTAGATCTCCCTAAGACTTTCTTTAATTAATAAAATGTCTACTTGCTGATCATGTTACTACTTTACTCTTTTAATCCAATCTCTATTAATATATAACTCCATGTCCGATTCAAGGAAACCGGATTAGTTCAAGCCACTAGCGGCAGGTGTAGTCTTACTCTGGCTTCTAAGTCAGTATAAGAGTCAATTCCACCCCTTTCACTAGCAACAAGAGACCACAAAATGCTTGCACACTTAATCCTAAAGATTGGTCTCTATGACAGAAATGAATAAGTGAAGTTATTTCTGCTTGTTCAATTGGTAAACTTGAGTAAATACCCAATTTGAAAATTAAAACGCATTAAGATTTCCTCTATTAGTATCAAGGCTTGACCCCTACAACGTGTTTATTTCATGTCTAGAATCTTATGTCTAAATTATAGTACAAGTGCTTGCCTGGCAAATTTGGGAAGAATTGGTAACTATGTGCCATATGGTAAAATGTCATATGTTGGGTAGTGCAAAAATAACACAATAGAGTATAAAAACATACAATTTATAATTATACATGGCTGTGCAGCATTATTTCCAGCCTTCATTTGTCTTCGACTAGAATGGACGTGGAAAAGGATAATTCACATGAAAAGAAATAACAATTGACAATAACAATAAATATTTGCCTTAATTATTTATGAGTCTTATTGCATCATATATTATAAATCATGGAATCACACCTGGCAATAACAATGACATGTGGACAGGTGAAAGAAGAGGTCTGTAATTCATTTTGACGGCTGAAATAACCAACCAAACACTAGTTATAGCTCTGTGACTCTTTTAAAAAGTGGGGGCTGGGAAATGTTGAAGCACTGTAGACTCTGAGCCACTTTAGAGACTTCTAGTTTGATTTTGATATCAAAAAGAAGTTTAAACATGTTACAATACATTTTTTCTTTACCATCAGAGATGTAATGTGTAGTAAAGGAGTCAGGATTATTGAAATCGGATACCATGCTACTTAATAGGATGTTCTGCAATACCGCACTAAACAACCTGTGGGACAGATGTGGAAGCTGTCTTTGAGTAGTTAGTGGTCATGTTTTTCTTAATCTTTTTACATTCGGTTAATGTTTTCGTATACCTTAGGCTAGCCATACGCTTCAATTTCTCAATACACATTGCGGTTGAACATCTAATCGTGATTATGGCCTCAGGGAAAGGAGATAAGCCAACAGACACCTCTTGTGCTTCTTCAGTTAAGAAAACAAGGCATCTGGAATTTTGAAATTTAACATGGCTGGCCCTTATTTTCCTTGACTGCAGATATTGAGAGGAATTGGGTTGTTTACATACGTGTTAGATATTTTACTCATATGAGAAAAATAGAGATCAGAACATTAAATGGGTATACATGTCTTTCTGAAAGGATTCACGTTCTGATTAAAGGAAGGTTTGGAAGTTAAGCATTTGTAGGAAAATATTATTCTCTAATCTACTAATACAGGAAAAAATTTAAATCAGAGCCCACCAAGAAAAAAGTTGTTTTATTATGGACAACCAATTTCCTTGTGAATCTGAGGCATATGGAAGATCTTGTAAGGTAGACGATAAGTCATGTAATGCTAAAATAGAATGTCTGCTGAGAAGAGACAAAGAATAACTGCAGGGGGGCTATTAAAATGGATGAGTACCTTATCTTTCCTAAGAATCGCTGGCTTTGTGACAGAGGAAAGGGGCTTAGGTATCTCTGAGACTATGCTTAAATTCTCCTGCCGTAGGCATATAGCATGTATATTTACCAAAAAATTGCAAACTCTGCAGGACTTTTGCATTCAGAGTGTACACTTTGTACAGCTCAAGTACTTGCATAAAGCTATAGAGATTTACTGAGCCTCCGGGAATATTACGATCATCTTGGAAACAAAATATGAAGGTAATACAACATATTATTTTGTAGCAGTGTGTAAAGTCAAGCAAACCCTTAGCGAATACATAGTACTTTATTGCTGACCTTGTTCTACGTCCCTACTGGCCTTATAGGCTAAAAGGTTGTCATAAACTACTGACTGGCAAACGATGTCTTCGAGATAAAGCCATAATCTTTCTATTCTGTAAATAATTATTGTTTAGCAGGCTAAAGAATGGTGGCATTTCATGGAATGGCAAAGATTTACTATTACTACTTTAAAATGTTGAGATTGACAAGGGATTAAAAATGTATTTGTGGGCAACAAATCCACTGTGCGTTAATCTGCACATACTGCCCTGGTCAGAACCCAAGAGGTCCAATGCTGAATACTTGTGTCCAATTCATAAACTTTAAGCAAGGCCAGAGGCAAAGATGGAGGATCCCATGAAACTTACTCACTAATCAGTGGCACACTAGCTCTACCCTAACCACATTGTGGTCTGTCACAAGTTTTCTATGAGATCAAGTAAAAAGGCTTAGGGCGATATGTCCCAATACGAATGCGCCATAGTTTTGGGTGTATTTTGCGTCTAAAAAAAACTTTTGACGCCATATTCTCGATATAAATTAGCTGTAATATACCAAACCTAGGCGGTTTGCGCCTCCATAACGCAATGTGCCTCAATAGGTTGATTGCGGAATACGCCTTTTTAGGCGCATTCAGTTTACTTGGGAAGGTAAAGCAGATGCCAGCTTTTTGAAAGGCACACTTTACACTGATTAAATGCACCTAAAAACTGCCACAGCACCACAATTTTCAGACAAGTCGCCCTTAGTGTATGAATGACTAATTCTATCCTTGAATCTAAAGAAAAAAATTGAAGAAATTCTGTCGCGAAGATTCTAAACGAGTATAATAGGCCCCAATAAATCACTTATTGGACTCGTCACCTGTAGCTCTAGATAACTGTATCATGAAAGTACAACCGACAAGTTATATATGGGCTAGATACTATGAAGAAGGCACTTTTAGTAAGGTTAAGTAATTTTTTCTGATAAAACTTCAAGACAGCCTAAGCTTAAACATATGTTTTCATAAAAAAAAAAGCATTGGTTGCAGGGCCTAGATAAGGGGTAGGTTAAATAGGGATTTACCTGAGGCAGTATTGGAGTGCCCAATTTATGGTTTTAAAAATGCTCTACCTTTTTTAATTTTTTTCATACTAACTAACTGGGCACTTTGATCAAGCAGTTGGGTTTAGATGCCGAAGTGTGATAAATTCTTCCTTTTAGTATATCAAATGGTGGATTAATGACCCTTTACTTCAGAGAGTCGGGGTGATGGGAAGACATATTCTGAAAAAATCTTGTCTTGGGCACTTAAAAAGCTTGTCCCAGTCTTTATATAACAGAGACCATTTTTATATCAAGTTAATTTCACTTCTATGTGAAAGAGTTATTGCAACACAAATTCACAGTCTGTTTTTTGCAAGTAGCCTGGATTACTCGTCAAATCATGTACACCATGTTGCTTTATTGCTTTTGTCCTGTTGGAGTCTTGTTAACACCTTGATGATTTGGTGTCTTTGTTTGTTGTGCTTCTTATGGGCTATAAAGATTTTTCCTCATTACATGAGGCAGTGGTGTTAATGATAGATTAATCAAGTTGACACGTAGGTCATAGCTATTAAACCAGTGGCTGCACGCACCGTAATAACACTTATATTGGAATGCTTTGCTGTGTTTGCTTTTTATTTATGTACGAAGTACATTTTTAATGTTTTTTTATTAAACAATCATTTTAAAGGGATGCTATTGATTTTACCATTTAACTTTCTTCTTTTAAGAACATGCAGATTAGTAAGTACTTATCGAAAAAATATATTTTCTTGAAGTGGGTACATAACTACCTACAGTATCTATGAGCTGCATAGGTTTTAGGTGTGATCTAAGTAAAAGGGGTGTTCCGGGATCCACAAATGCTCGTTTGTCCGTTGGGGCATGATTAAAAATAGAAAATAAGGCTCATACTTACCTCGCCAGGACTAAAGGAGAATGTCCAAGAGGTAAGTTTGACCATTATTTTCTTTTTTTAATAATGCCCCGACAGATTAACAAACATTCGTGGATCCCGGAAACAACCACTTATCCTAATTTCCACCACTCTGCCGTGCCACACTACAGGAAGCTGGGATCTGTGGCAATTATTGTGGGAGATGGTTTTATATACTATGTGCCAACCTGTGACATGTAGAGAAACTGGTCAACAGAAATTTTCTTTTCCAATTGCCAAAGTCTCTACTGAGAAATAAAAGAGAAAAGGGGGGGGGGGAACTGTATGGTGGATGTTTGCCAAATTGGAAAAAGTAAGGAAGATAAAATGTGATGCTCACCCTGGAGCTTTTTGCATATTAATATAGGGCACAACGATCATACGTCAGCATGGTTGGCTCTCTCCGAGCCTCCGAACGGCAGCCGCTGATCCTACACTCCGAGACCGATCGCACGGCAACGGGTACGAACAATGTAGAAAGTACCGAGGTATAGAAGATGGATTTGGTGCCCTGTTCTAGAACAAATGCTGCCTCATCAGATACAAAGATACACTTTGTATCTGATGAAGCGCCGGTGTGCGGCGAGAAAAAATAAAAAAAACGCGGGGGGGGGGGGGTTATTTTAGAGTTCTTGTGGAAAAGGTCTAAAATTCTCTTTTAACAATCTTTTTTAGAATAAAATACTTTGTTTTAATATATCCTCGTATTCGAGAGGGCAGCATTTGTTCTTGAATCAGGGGCGTACGGATCATCTTCTATACCTCGGTACTTTCTACAAAGTCTCTACTGATTTAGATGGAACCTGTCACATAGGTTATGCCCCCCTTGCTGAAGACAGCACAAGCTAGTAACAGACATGCTGTTTCCAGCAGTTTGTCCCTTATTCTGTAAGATGCAGTAGTTTCAGAGCATTTAATGCATCACAGAAAAGAGCCCACTTAATTCATGAGCACCCCTGCCAACCCACAGCTAGCCCCGTCCACCCATGGCTGATTCAATTTTTACTTTGAATAGGTAGAAACCTGTGAATAGCTGACGGGTTGGCAGGGGTAACGTCTGCTCATGAATAAGCTGGACTCTTCTCTGGTGGAGCAGGCTGCTGTGTGACAGATTTGGGAATTAAATGAGCTGAAACTACTGTATCTTACAGTGATGAACCGTGAAGGAGACGTGAAACAAAGGGAACGCAGAAGGGAAAATGTAAGAATAGAATAAAGATTTTGAGGGGGAGAAAAGGCGTGTAAAAATAGATTAAAAGGATGCCTGGAGGGAGGGGCACGGAGGAAGCGATCAGGCGGAAGAGGGTGGGGACACGGATTGAGCATAGCACATAAAGTGAGAGGGAGAGCTAGGAGATAGGGGATTCAGAGTGTATAGGTGAAAATTGATTTGTAGGCAAGGGGCGGCAGAGAAAAGGACGACGGGTGATAAATAACACCAACAGAAGATGATGGAGACGGAGGTAGAGGGGAGTAAAAGTGAAGGCTTAGGGGAGGGACGGCGAAACAGAGTCTCTTAAAGGGGTGGGGGGAAGGGGGGAAATGACCGGGAACAAGAATAAAAGGGCAAGGCGGTTAGAGTGGGAGAGAGAGAGAGGAAGGCAGGGAATGAGTACCTATCTATGGTAGATTAGAAAAAGGGAAGAGTGAATGTAACAGAGCGAAAGAAGGTATAGGGAGATGGTGTAGGATTAGAGGGAGTAACGAGGGAAAGGAAGGAGTGGATAAGGGGAGACAAAAATAGGGTGAACGTAGTAGTGACGTTACAGGGGGGGACTGGGAGAAGGAATTTCATGAGAGCATTCTCTGTAGGATAAGAGGGTTAAGAGGACGGAAGGGAGGCAAATCAACGGAGGGAAGGGAGAAGTGTAAGGGGACGGCTGGGGAGACAGGTGGCTCGCTACAGGGGGAAGAGCGAGGTGTAAGGACGAGGGCAATGGAATAACACGGGAGGTGAAGGGCAGTTAGTGAGAAGGGGAAGAACGGAGGAACGTCGAGCACAAAGGGGTGGGAGGAGGCGCGCACAAACGGCTGAAGGCGGGGAACGGAAAGCCAAACAGGCGACCCGGATGAAGACAGGAGGGGAAGTGATTAGAATAGGAAGGGGCGAATGAAAAGGGGATGGAGGTAGCAGGAAGGAGGTAGGGAGAGGGGGGTGGGGGGGAATGCGGTGAAGTAGGGGGATCGAAGGGCACGACAGGTGTGGCTGTGAGGTGGGGGGGGGAGGTGGGGCAGTAGGAGAAAGGGTGACTGAGGATAAAGAGAAGGGGAAATAGATGTATAGGTAGGGGACCGGCAGGTAAGACACCAGGCCTACCGGGGCAGGGGGGGTGGATCAGGGAAGAAGTTGCAGGAAAAAGAGGGAAAAGCGGGGGGAGGGGGGTGTGTTAGGAGATGAGGGGACAAGCGAGGGCATGACAGGGGTGGGAGGGCATGATAGGGAAGAATAGTAAGCGGGGAGGGGAGTGGAGGTAGTGGGGTTGAGAAAGGAAGGGGAAGGGCGCAAGCCAAGGCAACGTATAAAGGAGGAACAGAAATTGATGAACATAGGGAAGGAGGAAAACATAAAGGGGGAGGCGGAGTAAAGAGGGAGCAGGGGGAAACAAGGAGGATCAAAAGTGTAGTTAGAGCCGTTTAGAGTTTGAGTATGCAAGTGGCGAGGAGAGGGGTGGGAAGCCTAAGGCAGGGGGCCAAGGTAGGGGAGGGGAGGGGAGGGTGGTTAAAGCAGGAAGATAAGGAACAATGGGAGGAAGAAAATAGAAGCGAAACGAGGCGGGAGGGGATAGGAGGGAATAAGAAGGGTGCACAAGAAAACGCATAGAATAAGAAAGGGGGAAATGAGATAGAAGGAGTAGTGGCAAAGAGGAGGGCCCAAGGAAAAACACAAGGATAGGGCGGATCTATGGCCGATGAGGGGATAATATAAAGAAAGTGAGTACGCAAGCGAGTGGTATTCGAAGGACGACGGATGCAAGTAAGAGGGTGCGGATGCGGAAGAGGGAGGGTGGGCGAGGGACAGGAGCGGGGGGGTTGTCAAGTAAAGGGGTTTGCGGCGAGTGCGAGACGGGAAGGCGGGTGGGGGCAGGGACGCTAACGCGGGGGGGCAGGGACACGAAGGGAGAAGCATAAGAGAAGGTACTCGGGCAAGAGGTAATAGAGAGAATCAGTCGGCATAGGGATGCGGTACGGGGGGAGAGGGAGTTGAGTGGAGAGAGAAAAAGGAGGTGAGAAAGTAGAAAAGGTGGGAAGAGGGTGTAAAGGAGAGGGGGGATAGGGAGGGGGGAAGGCAGAGGCAACGAGAAAGGGGTGGAGGGGGGGGAGGCAGCCAGGACGTAAGAGAGGATAGTGAGAGGAGAGGGGAGGAAGGGGCAAGACATGTGAACGAAGGATAGGAAGAGTTACAGTGAGTGGGAACAGGGGATAAACGCGAGGGAGTGTGAGAAAGGGGAGCCGGAGAACGGTAATGAGAGTGGGGTAAAGTAAGGTAAATGGAGGGAAGGGTACAGTAGGGGTATGCCGAAGGACGAAGACGACGCAGAGGGCAGGCGGAGGAAAGAGGGGAGGTAAGGACAAATGAAGACGAGAGGCAAAAGAGGCCAGGAGGAAGACGAACACATAAAAGCAGGGGGGGCGAGGGGAATAGGAGGAGGGGGATAGGAAAGACGGGAGGGGGGAGAAGTGCATATGGAGGAGGGCGGGAGGGGGGGGGAAACTGACTTTTGAAGGGGTAAGGGCGGTAGGCCATTGGGTTGTCTAATGAAAGAGAGGGAGAAACAGGGAATGCATGAAATATCGGAAGGTGACATGGTACAGAATTGGGGGGGGAGAAATGGGAAGATAGAAGTGAGGGAGGAGGAGTAGGGAGGAAGTGGTGGGGCATATTCAGGGCGGCGGGGAAGGGAAAGAGGAGGGAAAGGTGTACTGCAGGAGGGTGAGGAGGGGAGGGTGAGGATAAGAGGGAATAGAAAGGAGAACAAAGAAGAGGATAGTAAAGGCTAGGATCGAGGATTCCGAAGAAGGGATGGGGGTGGGGGGGAATCGGGAGGGGGTATTCACGGGGGAAGGGAGACCGTTTAAAAAAGGAGACAGAGGAGACCGATAACACGAAATAGAAGGGCGGGAGCAACCAAGGGGAGGAGAGGGGGGGAATGGATGGAGTGGAAAAGCGGAGGGGAAGCGCTAGTTTAGGTAGGGGGGCGGAAGGGGAGAGTTATAAGACGGGAGGTCGAAGAGAAGGCGGGATTGGTGGCGGGAGAACCGATAGAAGGAGATGAGGTGGGTTAGAGCGAAAGTATAAAGAAGAGGGGGAGGGGTTCTTGGGAGCAGCGGAAGGAGACCACGCAAGTAGAGTCAGGGAGTAGGCGGGCCAGATGAAGACGGAGGGTGCGATGGCAGGGTACCAGGAGGAGGGAAAGGCAGGGGGGGAGGGTCAAGATGGTCAGAAGGCGAGGGACCAGAGAGGGGGGAGAGAAGAGAGTGGAAAGTGTAAAGGGGGGGGAAAAGAAAAGTGGGGGAATGGATTTAGTGAGAGGGGGATGAGCAGGAGGAGTAAAAAGGGGGGGAAGGGCAAGCCGGGCGGAGGCACTTAAAAGAGACGGGTAGGAGGTGGGGAGGGGTAGGGGC
Organism: Phyllomedusa bahiana; assembly: GCA_025379985.1. Lineage (NCBI taxonomy): Eukaryota > Metazoa > Chordata > Amphibia > Anura > Hylidae > Phyllomedusa > Phyllomedusa bahiana. Next base: position 11,009 of record JAODAL010041558.1, on the reverse strand, counting down.
GGGGGGGTAATGGGGGGCAAGGTAGGGGGGCGATGCGGGGGGGGGGGGGAGTGAGGGGGGGCTTGTGCACAAGATGTAGAGGGAGGGGTGGTGCAAAGGAGGCAAAGAAGAGAGAGGGGAGGGAGAAGTGGCGGCGTAGGGCTCGTGCGATAGATAGGGAATACCATGAAATCGTAGGCAAGGAGAGACAGGAAGGGAGGAAGTAGCAGGTAGAGTCGGGGGGGGGGACACGATGAGAGGTTGAAGGGCATTAAGCAGTGGGAAATTAGGGTGCAAGAGGAGGCCGACGGAGGACTAACAGGAGCGAGGTGAGGACAGGGAACAAAGAGGGCAAGGAGGGAAAAGGTGAAGTGATGCTAGGGTAATAATGGATAAGGAAAAGGAAGGAGTAGAAGGGGATGGCGGTCGGCGAAATATGCAGGGGGGTAGGGGGGCGGATGTATCGGGTGTGACGACAAAGATGCGGGGGTTTTGATTTTGTGGAAGGTTTGGGGTAGGGGTGTTGGGAAAGTGATGGGCGTCTGGGGGATGTTTGGTGGGGTCTTTGGAGTAGTCGGGGGTTGGTGAGGGAGTTGAGTGTAGGAGTGGGGATGCGGTAGGGGGAGGGTAGAGGGGGGGGGGGGTGGGGGGGGTGGGGTGGTGTGGGTGTGGGGGCTGGTTGTGGCGGTGGACGCCCTTTGATGTGTTGAGTTGTTCGTGGAGGTTGTGTTATGTGTTTGTGTTTTTATTTTTTTGTTTTTTGGTTGTGGTTGTTTGGGTGGTTGTTTTCGATTTGTATTTGTTTTAGTTGGTGATTTTGTTTGTGTTGGTGTTGGGGGTTCGTGTTAGGGTCGGAGAGGGGGGTGAGGCTTGATAAGGATGAAGGTTGACTAGCTATAAACGGAGAAACGTAAGAAAGGAGATGAAAAAGGGGGATACAGGGTTGGGGAATCAAAAAAGTCAGGAGTGAGATAAGGCATCACGGTGAGGGAAAGGGGATAATAGAGGGTCGGGGGTAATGGGGCGATATTTTTTAAGCAGGGCGGTTGGGGCGTAAGTATGGGGCTTTAGTTGGGTGGTGGGGGTGGGGGGGAGTGGTGTGGGGGAGGAGTTGGGGTATGTTGGTTGGTTTGTGTTTTTTCTTTATAATTAAGGGATTGTAATTATTTCTTTTTTTTTTTTTATTTTATTTGTTGTTTATTATTTTTTTTTTTTTATTTTACTTTTTTATTTATTTGCTGGATTTTTTTTTTTTTTTTATTTATTTTCGTTTTTTATTTTTTTTATTAAGGGATTCATTTTTTTTTAAGGGATATATATTTTTTGTTTTTTTGAGATGGGAGCGAGGACAAGAAGGAGGAGAGGAGGAGAGGAGTATGAAGGGGAGATAAAGTTAATTTATTTATTTGTTTTTTTTAATATTTTTTTTTATTTATCGTTTATTATTTTATTCTATTTTTTTTCTGTTTTTTTTGGGGAAGGAGACGTAAGAGGCAGGTGAGAAAGGTAGCGAGGGCGAAGGTAGCCTAGGAAGGGGGCCCACAGGAAATCGCAAGGGGAAAGGGGACAGGAAGGGGCAAAGAATTGTGAAGAATATCGATGAGGAGGGAAGAGTGGGAATACGGGGGAACGGGGGGGGGATGGAACAGAGGAGGCTAAAGCGGGAGGAAAGACGACGAGTAAAAGGGAGAGAAGGGAGTTGAGAGTGAGGGAGGGGGGAGAGGGAGGAAGGCAAAGTAGGGGAGAGGGGGGGAGGAGGAAATCGCGGAACGGGAAAGTACAGGAGGGGGACTAGGATGGCGTCAGAGAAAGGGGGAGGTAGACGGGGGGTTGGGGTACCAAAAAAGGGGGAAGAGGGGGGTCGAGGAGGAGAGCGGAGAAAAACAGAATGACTTTGACAAAGGGGGGGTCAAGGAAGGGGGAGGTAGGGGGGGGTGCGGAAGACAAAACTAGGAGGGCGGGGGGGGTGAGCGGAGGAGGTGGAAGGGTAGGGGCGGAACGAGGGGGGGGGATAGCGGCAGGGCCAGCGTGGGGGAAGGGATAGGGCACTGTAAGCTGAGCGAAGGGAGTTAAATAGGGAGGGGGGAGAGGCAGCAGGCGAGAGGAGGCGGGGGGGGGGGAAGTGGGCTAGACCATATCTAGAAGATCAGGGAGGAAAGGCCGCTCTGGAGAGGGGGAGAAGCGGGTAGCGGAACCAAAGTAGAAGGCCTGATATCATAGGGAGGAGGCTAATAAGGGGAAAAGGAAACTAGGAATATAAGAGTCAAAGGGAACGAGGTTGAAGGGAAGGGAAGTGGGGACGGGGGGAAAGGAGGCGGGTCGAGGGGAGGAATAATATAAATAACCAGGGATGAGGGTAAGGGTGGTTAATGGGGTGAGGGTATAGGAAGGAGAGGAAGGGGTAATACGGCATGGAAGGGGGTGGGGGGGGTAGGAGGGGGAAACGATTAAGGGCTAGAGAGGCGACAGAGACACGGAGGTCTGCAAGAAGGGAGGAACGCGAGGGGAAGTATATGGGAACGAAGTATGCAGAGAGGGTAAGGAGGGTGAGGGGCATTAAATAGACCTCTGGGAAGAGACATTTTTAGATAGGGAGGAAGCGGGGGGAAGGAACGGGTAGCACTAGCAAAACGGGAGGTGAGAAGCTAGGGAAGGATGGATGGGGGGGGTAGTGAGCATTGGGGGTGGGAAAAAGGAATCGCGGATCGGGGGAAATAGTATTTGTGTATATACCCCGCCCCCCCCCCCACCCACCCACCCCCACCCCAAAAACAGAGATACCGTAATGAGGAGATAGAACGGAGTATGGAGGAGAGGCAGGGAGGACTAGGATAGGGGTGGGTAGGGTGAGGAAAGGGGTAGATATCGGGTGAGGTCGGGGGAGGGAAGGGGGGGGGGGGTGCGGCCTAGAGGGTGGGGAGAGGGGAAGGGGTGGGGTGATAAGGGATATTACGATTCGGATTGAATAGAGGAGAAGATGTGGGGGCGAATTTCCATGTTGTGGGGATAGTTTTGGAAGTAGTGGGTTGTTGGGGAGGTAGATGGGGATTTCGGTGTGGTGTGGGGGCAGTTGTGGGTTAGCGGGTGTGGAGTGGGGGGTGTGGGGGGTGGGGGGGGGGGTAGGGGGGCAGGCGTGGGGGGGAGGGGTGTGCGAAGGTGGGCGCGGGGTCGGTTTAGACTGGTCGGGTGGGGGTGGGCTGAGGGGCTTTAGTATGGTTATTGATTAATTTTTTTTTTTTTTGATTATTTGTTTTTATCTTTTATTATATTGCTTTCTTTTTATTTGTTTTCTGGTTTAGTTATTTTTTTTTTTTATTCGTATTTTTTTTTTGTTATTACATTTTTATTTTTCTTCTATTTAATTATTTAGTTTTGTTTTTATATGGTGTGGAAAAGGATGGGTTAGACTGGTTTGCGACTTCAGAGACAGAAGAGAGGGCGCGAGGAAGGCAGGAGGGAGGGACCGGGCGAGGGGGGAGAAGAGTAAGAGAGGCGCAGGAAAGAAACTGGTCGGGGAGGTTGAGGTGGAGGGGGCATGGGGGGGGAGGAGTAAGGGTAGGTTGGTCGTGGTTTGGTTGGTAGGGTAAGTGAGGAGTGTGGGGGCAGGTTGCGACGGGGGTGTGCGGGGTTGGTTTCTGCAGTTGCCGTAAGTTGGACTGGGGGAGGGTTCTTTTTTATTTTCTTATTTAGTTTTTATTTTTTCTTAGTGTGGTGTTTTTTAGTTTTTTTTTTTTTTCCTTTTTTCTTTGATTTTGTAAATTTTTTTTTTTTTTTGTTGTTATGTTTTTTTTCATTTTTTTTTTTCCTTTTTCTTATAATTATTTTTTTAAGGGATATCATCATGGGAAACAGAACATGTATGTCTCTAGCCTTGTTCTGATTAAGCATGCGGTGGATTAACATTTGTGACATTGCTCCACTTTAACGATAATTTAAAGGAAGATATTTGATGGGTACTACATGTCCTCCCCGTCACCAGCTGGCATAAGGACAGATGATGAAGCTCTGCAGTGTAAAGACCCCACCAAACACCTTTATATCTCAGGTTCCTGGACCCTTGTGACTATGACTCGGAGAAAGTTGGATATTGGAGATAACGGTCAAGATTTTCAGGTCTGAGAGGAATTGTACTTAGGAATTAAAGCTTATCTGTACAGATTTACAGGTTTTTTTTGTACTATAATATTGTTTTGGTCAAGGCTAAAGTTGACCATTCCAATGAGATGAAACTATCTGATCCTGGCATTAATGTTGAAGGACTGGGCATGCTGAAATTAGATGCTAAGGTCATGCAGGCTGCTCTCATTCATATTTTTATTTTGAATCACGATCTTCATTCTAATTGCTTAGGAAGTACATTAAGATGACTAGTTACCTAGTTCTGTGAAAAAGAACATTAAAAAGACAAATCGCCCCAAAAATTAGCAAAAAAACTAAAATCCAAACTCTACATAAATGACACATATTGTTTTCTTCTACAGATCATATGTTTAAAAAAAATTATTTCTAAAAGGATCATTTCAGATCTAGAAGCCTAGGTGTATTATGGAAAATTCTTGTAAAAGATATATTCTAGTATAGACTCATCCACTAACACTTAGTGGTCTTGCATCTTTCCATTTTGTAAAGAAGCGAATGTAAAATAATCCAAGCAAGTGTTAATCCTTATGACAATGATATTTTGTTATGGAGATTTTCAAAACCTTTCATGCTAGCATTTTATGTTAGTAATCTGTGGAATGTGACTTAAATGTCGTGATCAACAAATAGAGATAATAATGTCTGCTCTTATCTTTCAGCTACAAGGATCCATAAAGAGAAAGCTGGAAGATGACAGTTCCCCTGTGTCCTCTGGCATAAATGACATTATATTTTCAAGTGACAACAAACGACTCTGTCTCGATGATGTTACACTTCCTATGGGCCAAACTCAAAGCACCAGCTCCAGTGTATCATGCTCTGATTTGCAGCATTCTCCTTTTTCCACCAATCACAGCAGTTCATCCATGGGGGTTGGTGGACACCAAGTTTTACTTGAAAACAACCACATGAATGGAAGAGGGATGGCTTCACCATTCTCAAATGCTGACATAACTCAGAAAGTGTCGTATGAAGAAAAAAATACCAATCTTCAATCTGTGGACCAAGAACTGCAAGATCTCTTGGAAGAGTTAACCAAAATGCCTGATCCATCTCCAAATGATTTGGATCTTGAGAAAATCTTGGCAGGTAAGCCAGATGAGCCACTTGTCATGAGTCATTCTCAACCAAATTTAAGTACAACTCCCAAGTTATCCCCAGCACAATCATCTCATATGGACAACCATATCTCTAGCAAGGAATTCTCTGGTGGGTGCAGTTCTGCTAATGCTGGTTCCCCTCAAATAAGACCCTCTTTCTGGGGAACCAACTAAAAAATTTTTCTTCATAAAATTTTAACCTGCTCAGCCCGGCCTTTTCCCTTTCCGGACTCAGAGTAAAAAAGTAAACCCACAGACTATTTTAAACCTGCATCAATACAAATCCCTGGGAAAACGGAAACGCACAACATTAAAACAATGGTTTAAAAGAAAAACAAGTACCCTCCGGGGAAAAGCAACAATGCCAAAAACCCAAACCCAAACCAATATCACCTACGGGTTTTTTTTTTTTTTTCCCTCCCCCCATACAGGCCGGGTTCCTTCCCCTTTAAAGCAGCCTTTACCCCAAAATGCGGGCCCCCAAAACCCTGAGCACGGGAAATCTCCCGGGGGAAAGGGCTATAAAAGGTTCAAAATAAATGCTATTTGTCAACCCAAGCCTTTATCCGGGAAAACCCAAGCAACGGGAACCTTCTCCCCCCTTATTTTCCCAGAAAAGATTGCAAGCCCTGCTCTTAACCAGCAACCCTTTAGTCCTCAGAACTCTTTGTTGCAGAATATCACAACAAGCAACATTCCAACAAACACCATGAAAAGTCCTCAAAACAACATGGTGCCAAGTATGGCACCTCCCAATTGTTAACCTTCCCCACCCCACCAACCAAGAAGCTTTCAACCCCGGGAAAGGCATAAAACGGCCATTTATTTCCCCAAAAACAGGGTTAGGGTTCCAAAGTCTTATCCAACAGGCAGTCAGTCCACCCTTTCCCAAAATTTTCTCTCTTAAAAGAAAATGACGAAAAAATAGCAAAAAAATTTATTAACCTAAATTATGCAAAAAGCCACCCAAATTGGTTTTGCAGCCGGGGAAAATAAAATGACAATCCGGGAAAAGTCACACCAGTTTTTTTTTTAACAAAACCAACCCACTCCCTCTTTTTGAAACCTATTCTGCTAATCAGAAAAAAAAACTTGCCATAAAATTTCCGGGATCCCCAAATTTTCTTTAATCTTTCTTCAAAACAACAAAACAGCAGAAAACCACAAAAATCATCCCGCAAAAAATGAACAGAATCAGCAATTAGAAAACAAAAGTTTCTCCCAAAAACAATAAACAACTGTTTCACCCCTTAAAAGGATGCAGAAAAAATTGCACCCAGCGCTTTCCCCTCCTCAGCTAACAGGTAGAATTCTTCAACCCAAAATGCTGTGCAAAAGGGGTCAATGGGCTTTGTCAAAAACAAAAAACTAAATAAAAAAGGTTTTTTGGGGCATTTTCCCATTTTCTATTAAAATCTTGTTTAAACGGGACGGGAATGTACTTTACTAAAAAAAACCAATAATCAGTTAAACACTCGGGGTATATCTTTTGGGTTCTCAACATCTGGAAAATTTTTTTAAAAGAGTTTCCCCCTCACCATGCTTTTTCCCACAAAATTTCACAGGCAGCTCTAGACTTTTGTTGGTCAGGGCGGGGAAAGGTTTCCCTACAAAAATGATTGGCAAAATTTAAATCAGCTACTTCAGCTGACCTTTTCAGTTAAAAATGAAAGGAAACAAAGCAAAAAACCAAAAAAGGTGAAAAAAATTTTATTTTTAAAAGGGTAAAACACTCTAACCCTTGTAAGAAAAATTTTCCCTTTTCTGATCATAATAAAGTCACGTCTCTTTTTTTTGTCTAATCGGGAAAGGGGAAAATATGGATGGTAACCTAGAACATTTGTGGGGCCCCCAAAATAGCAAATAAAATTTTCCCCTTATTCCCTGACCGGGGCCCAATATCAAAAGAGAAAATGTATTTACAAAAAAGTTTTTTTTTTAAACCTACTCTGAAAGGCTTTCTTGTATGAAAAAAAACCCCTTTAAAAACCCTTTTCCTTTTTTAATGGGTTGGGCCTATTTTAGAATAAAATTCTTTTTGGTCAAAATTTGCCCCTCCATTTCTTGAAAGGGCATTTTCTACTTTTCCTTTCCTGAATGGATATTTTAGCACGGGAAAAATTTTTTTTCAACTTTTTTTTCTAGCATGTGGGCTCATACGGGGATGTAACAAAGGCAAAAGGAAACATATTTTAGAGAGAGATAAAAACCCAAAAGGAAATAGCTGTGAACCGGAGGACAAAGGCTACCGGAAATGTTTTAAAATACTTGGGATAAAAAAATTGCAAAAAAACAAAAAGGGATCAAAACCTAATTTATAATGTACCCCCCGGTTGGAAAGCGTCTTTTTTTTTTTGAAATTTTTAAAGGGAATTTTTTTTTTAATGGCATAAGAAATTTTAAAGGGCTATAGGTGGGAATTTTCAGTATAACCTCAAAATCTGTGAATGATGGATATATTGTATCCTGAATCATATGTGCTACATTTGGATAACCAGATAAAATGTTCTAAATTATTTCCTAATATTTAGCAAAATCTGTCCAAACCATAGTTACATTAAAATAAGTTTGTTTTCATTTGTCTTAATTTATACTAATAATAAAATAAAAAAGCCATATACCTGAGACTGAGAATACATATTAATAACAAATATGGAAATAGTAAATGTGGACCCTACATAACACAGGTACAGCATCGTTCAAAAACAACAACAAATGTATGGACTTGCGTGAATAAATCACAAAATTCTTTTTCTGAATATATTGTGGTTCTGTTTCAATTTTTTTTTTCATATTGGACCCTATATAATATTGTTACTTGTAGATGTAGTAATAAAATTCACTAGAAAATGGGCGTAATGTAGTCATATGTGATAATACAAGTCTTTACCTTTTCACCACTGTGGTCCAATATAATGTATCCTAACTTAAAAGAATACACACCATAATCTGCATTCATTTCATAATGTGACCAATAATTAGCAATATCTGATCTTCCCTGTTACAGTATCTTACAAAAGTGGGTACACCTCACATTTTTGTAAATATTGTATTACGGTATATCTTTTAATGGGACAGCACTGACAACATGACACTTTGATATAATGTAAAATAGTCAGTGTACAACTTGTATAACAGTGTAAATGTGGTGTGCCCTCAAAATAACTCAACACGCAGCCATCAATTTCTAAACCGCTGGCAACAAAAGTGAGTACACCCCTAAGTGAAAATGTACAAATTGTGCCCAATTTGCCATTTTCCCTCCAAGTTGTCATGCCACTTGTAAGTGTTACAAGATCTCAGGTGTGAATAAATTGATGTTATCACTCTCACACTCAACATGTCACCTCATGGCAAAGATCTTGCTGAGGATCTGAAAAAAAAGAATTGTGGCTCTACATAAAGATGGCCTAGACTATAAGAAGGTTGCCAACACCCTGAAACTGAGCTTCAGCAGGTTGGCCAAGATCATACAGTGGTTTAACAAGACAGGTGCCACTCAAAACAGGCCTCACCAGAGAGGTTGAGTGCACATGCTTAGCGTCATATCCAGAGATTGTCTTTTCAAAATAGACCTATGAGTTCTGCCAGCATTGTTGCAGAGGTTAAAAGGGTAGTGGTCAGCCTGTCAGTGCTCAGATCATATGCCACACACTGCATCAAATTGGTCTGCATGGCTGTTGTCCCAGAAGGAAGCACAAGAAAGCCCGCATACAGTTTGCTGAAGGCAAGCAGACTAAGGACATGGATTACTGGAACCATGTCTTGTGTCTGATGAGACCTAGATATACTCATTTGGTTCAAATGATGTCAAGTGTGTGTGGTGAATGCCAACATGTATTTTAACATAATGAAGCAGAGCATGATCCCCTCCTTTCAGAAACTGAGCCACAAAGCAGTGTAACTACCCCAAACACACCTCCAAGACGATCACTGCTTTGCTAAAGAGAATTGAGGGTATAGGTGCTAGAATGGCCAAGCATGTCACCAGACCTAAACCATAATGAGCATGTGTGGGGCACCCTTAAACAGAAGATGGAGGAGTGCAAGGTCTCTAACATCCACCAGCTCCAGGATGAAGAGAATTCCAGTGCCAACCTGTGACACTCTAGTGAACTCCATTCCAGTGTTAAGGAAGCGCTGGTTATTTTGATGGCTTACCAAATTTACACTGTTATACAATTCATGTCTATAAGAATATTCCTAAGGGCACATTAAGGAGAGTCCCAGATGACACAAGAGATACACCTGAATCATGGTAAGGTGCATTTACATTTCCATATTTAGTGAAGGTATTGGCAAAAGCTATTTATTTGAAGAAGGTAGATTTGTATTTACCGTTGTGTAGATACATAATAATTTATTAAGTATTTAAAATAAAGTTTTGATTTTACTCTAATCTTCCATTAAAATGTGATACATAACAATGACCTAAAAAATCCTCTTTTAAAACTGATAGAAAATTATCTCCATTGACTTCAGTAAAAAATATCTATTGTAGTTCATACAACGCGTATTTTCAGTGGCCGACTTTCAAAACTGACGTGCGGAAAAAAAAAATATTTGAACATGCTTATTCTTTAGTCATATTCCGCATGGAAATTTACTATTGATGTCAATGGAGATGGCTAATAGCCTTGTGCAGTACCTGACAAAACATTTGTATGTGGTTTTTAACGAGGATCCGCATCCAAAACCACATCAAAATAAATAGGACTCGTTTCTGACTACAAACCGCGAGTAAACCAAATCTGAAAAACAACCCTAAATCCACAAGCAATAAACTTGTGAAACTCTGGCTGAAAACGCGTTGGACAATGCAGGTGTCAACGGCATAATTCATACAGTAAATTTTTCTCGTATTGTTAATGTCCCCTAAACTATCTACAATGAGAATGTGTGCCTTAGGACCAGGCCATTAATCGATAAACAAAGGCTTCCTTAACTGGTAAATCCCTTTTTTTTAATTACATAATTTGAATATCCATGTGCCTATGTGTTGCTTACTTGAGAAAGAGACAGCACACGGATGCACTGTGGGGAAAATATAGGTCACAGGTTGATGATCTGGCCCATGTTCTGCTGGGATACATAGGTTCTGAGCCCTCATGTGGATGTCGCCCTGACACATAGCACCAACCTGAGCATTGTTGCAGAACAAGTACATTCCTTCATGGTAACATTATTCCCCAATAGCAGTAAGCTATAGCAGGACACCATAACATTGTGGAGCAACAGTTGTTTAGGAATGGTTTGATGAAAATGATAAAGAGTTCAAGGTGTCCAAATTCCCCAGATCTCAATCTGTTCAAGAATCTGTCCGATATGCTGAAAAAATATTTCCAATCCATAAAAGGTTCCACCTCACAACTTAAAGGACTTGCACAATATTAGGCTTTAGGCTAAGTCCACACAGCACACGAAAACGGTCGGATTTACGTCGGTTTTCGTATTTTGAAACCGCTGAAAATCTGAAAGTTTAAGCAGCCCAAAGACTTTAATCCAAAAAACGACCTGTAGTCTACACAGGTTGTTTCTTTTCTGATCGTTTTCTGGCGCCGGCAAATTTAGGAACATGTTCCTAAATACGCCTGCGTTTTGCCTTCAGTGTCCCATCCAATCACTTGTATGTGCCGATGGTAAAAATAAACGAGAACCAACCGCTGTTCTTGACAAAACAGTGACAAAAACTGTGGTTGTGCATCGGACAAAAAACAGTCAACTTTCGGCTGTTTTTTGTCTGATGCGGTGTGGAGTAGTGTTATGGCTGAACGGAAAACCCTTTTAAGT
>JAODAL010041557.1:0-35753 GCA_025379985.1 Phyllomedusa bahiana | reverse complement strand
TAAGAGTGCAGCAATGAGAATAGCAAAAGATGTCTAAAGTTTCAATATACAGGCAGTCCCCGACTTACATCGTTCCGACTTACATCCGTCCCCTAGTTACAAACGGAGACTTATGGGGCGTGGCGGGACATTCAACACTGAGTCACGCCCCACGATAACCAAGTGCCAGCATGCCACAGCTGCACATGAGATACACAACATTAGGTGAAAACTTCTAAAAAATGGCACAGACAGCAAAACAAATGTAAAAACTTTTCCCAGTACTATCCACAACAAAAAAAAAAAAATTCTTGCTGGAATTACATTTAATAAATGTACCTGTCCCGTCTTACATACAATTTTGCCACGATCTCATTTCATACCTCCTGCATCCAGCTCTTCAGCTCTGTGTGCTCAGAAGGGGGTGGGGGTGGGTGGGGGGTGTGTGATTGGTTTGAATTGCATATCATGTGACCCAGCAGGATGACATCACCAGGCCTTTCCTCTCTGTACTCAAAGAAAGGTCTGTTTATGTAAAGCACTGTGAGTTGCTACGAGGTAAAGTTTTTGCTTCACAGCACAAGGGTCCTAGGTTCAAATCCCTGCAGGAACCAAAACTGTAGATATTTTTTTTTTTCTCTTTATCAATGCACAGACCTCATTGAGGCTTCTTTCTTTTTATTTATTTGCATTGTTTGACTAATTACTAAGGAGGACAGAGGACGGGAGTAGAGTGACAGCACCTGGGGTTTGAACACTCAGTAGCTGCCTGAGAGGAGAGGTGATGTCTGAGCATGTGCGACCAGGAGTGAGGAGCTCTCAGCCCTGGTCGTATCCCTGGACGAGCTGTAAACAATGGATCACTAAAGGAGCAGCTAAAACAAAAACAGTGCAGAATTTTTAATAATGATGAATGGTGAAAATGTTTGTTATTTCATTTGCAAGCTTCCCACGGCAATATTACTTCGTGGCAAAACCCCTTTAAGAAAAAACCTACAGTCCCTATCCTGTTTGCAACCCGGGGACTGCCTGTATAGGGCTATTTTAGAGAGTGGCCACTGCCCAGAGGGGTGTTCCCATAAAGGCGCTACCACGATGCAGGCTGGCTGATGGCCGACCATATACCCCGGTGGTTGGCACATTTGGCTGCTCTCCCTGTTCATATCTATGGAGTTTGAGTTCTAGTCGAGTAAGTGAAACCAGTGTTATAAATGGCCCACAGTAGTTAGGGAGGGGGTGGGGGTTAGAGGGGTGCTATAGATTTTGCATTTAGGCCCCGAAGCTCTAAAGTGGTGGCCTCACCACAATGATCGGCTTTATACATGGAGGCAAAGGTAAATAAAGATTACCAAATACATTGCAGTTTTGATTCTGCTTGCCTTCAAGATTTAGTGCAGTTAGCTCCTTCTTGTGCACATTGTCTTCCTTTGGTTACCTACTATCTCTATCTGCTCTGGCAGCAGTGGCCGGTATGGTGACATCACTCACTGTTGTGTCTTAGCAGCAGCACAGCAGTTTGTTTCTGTTTCTTGATGATACTTTAACCATTTAGAGCTCTATAGACTTGTCCACTGCTGTTTAGAAACCTCCATCACTTTTGTCCCTCTAACAGGCTTAGCTAGAAATTGCGGTAGACCTGTCCACAATCTAAGCAGGAAGTGGGGGGCCTAAAGCTGTAGAACCACCTACATCCTGAGCAGGAAGTGGGAGCCTGAAGCTGTAGAACCGCTCACAACCTGAACAGGCGGTGGGAGCCTGAAGCTGCAGAAGCGCCCACAGCCTGAACCGGAAGTGGGAGCCTGAAGCTGCAGAAGCGCCCACAGCCTGAACAGAAAGTGGGAGCCTGAAGCTGTAGAACCCCACCCAGCCTGCACAGGAAGTGGGAGCCTGAAGCTGTAGAACCCCACCCAGCCTGAACAGAAAGTGGGTGCCTCAAGCTGTAGAACTTCCCACAGCCTGATCAGGAAGTGGGAGCCTGAAGCTGTAGAACCGCCCACAACCTGAACAGGAAGTGGGAGTCTAAAGCTGTAGAACCGCTCACAGCCTGAACAGGAAGTGGGAGCCTGAAGCTGTAGAACAGCCCACAGCCTGAACAGGAAGTGGGAGCCTGAAGCTGTAGAACTGCCCACAGGCTGAACAGGAAGTGGGTGCCTGAAGCTGTAGAATCGCCCACAACCTAAAATGGAAGTGGAAGTCTAAAGCTGTAGAACCGCTCACAGCTTGAACAGGAAGTGGGAGCCTGAAGCTGTAGAACTGCCCACAGCCTTAATCGGAAGTGGAAGCCTGAAGCTGTAGAACCACCCACAGCCTGAACAGGAAGTGGGAGCCTGAAGCTGTAGAACCGCCCAAAGCCTGAATCGGAAATGGAAGCCTGAAGCTGTAGAACCACCCACAGCCTGAACAAGAAGTGGGAGCCTTAAGCTGTAGACGCGCCCACAGGCTGAACAGGAAGTGGGAGCCTTAAGCTGTAGACGCGCCCACAGGCTGAACAGGAAGTGGGAGCCTGAAGCTGTAGAACCGCTCACAGCTTGAACAGGAAGTGGGAGCCTGAAGTGTTAGAACTGCTCACAGCTTGAACAGGAAGTTGGAGCCTGAAGCTGTAGAAGCGCTCACAGGCTGAACAGGAAGTGGGAGCCTGAAGCTGTAAAACCGCTCACAGCTTGAACAGGAAGTGGGAGCCTGAAGTGTTAGAACTGCTCACAGCTTGAACAGGATGTGGGAGCCTGAAGCTGTATAACCGCTCACAGCCTGAACAGGATGTGGGAGCCTGAAGCTGTAAAACCGCCCACAGCCTGAACAGGAGGTGGGAGCCTGAAGCTGTAAAACCGCCCACAGCCTGAACAGGAGGTGGGAGCCTGAAGCTGTAAAACCGCCCACAGCCTGAACAGGAAGTGGGAGCCTGAAGTGTTAGAACTGCTCACTGCCTGAACAAGAAGTGGGAGCCTGAAGCTGTAGAACCACCCACAGCTTGAAAGGAAGTGGGAGCCTGAAGCTGGCTGTACAAAGCAGGCTCTGTGAAACAGCATAGGGAAAACACCTTTGTTTATAAAAAAAAGTAAACTACGTAGATTTTTTGTTTTTTCCTTCCCTCCTCGTAACATCTGTTCAATGTAAATTTTCTCTCTAATTCTGCACATTATTATTTTGAATGCTGGTGAGAGGCAGAGCTTTCTACTTTGGCTCATCTGCAGTATCATTTGGTTTCCATGAGCTTTGATTTAGGAACTTTGTGGATTGTAGGCATTGTTGGCTTGAAGCTCTTGGGCCTATGGGCAACTTATCCTGAGGGTCCAGCTTCTATCAATACATTGATCAAAACAGGGAAAAACTTTTTTTAACTTCTTTGAGAAATTTTTTGATTATTAGACAGTGCTGTAGTAACAAGCATCCAAGGTGAGTCACTGTAAAGTACATGAGGGATGTGCTAACAGGATAGATCAAACAGGTCTGTAACTATAGTGACCAGTGCTGGCAGCCTATCAGGAGAGATCAAACAGGTCTGTAGCATATTAACCATGCACTGGCAGTCTATCAGGATTAGATTGAACAGGTCTGTAGCTATAGTGACCAGTGCTGCAGCCTATCAGGAGAGATCGAACAGGTCTGTAGCTATAGTGACCAGTGCTGGCAGCCTATCAGGAGAGATCAAACAGGTCTGTAGCTATAGTGACCAGTGCTGGCAGCCTATCAGGATAGATCACACAGGTCTGTAGCTATAGCGACCTGAGGAGCTGATGCAGCCCATACAAGAGGGGATATCTAGGAATAGGTAGGACACTGGTAATGGACACATATTGCAAAGTGACTTGTTTTTGCAAGATCTTTAACATGAAAAGCAGCAATCCCTGTAGTGAAACATATGTAAAAGAGAAACATGGAGCGCCCATCCTTGCTATACGTTGATCTAATGCTTCTCAGCATAATATTTTACAAAAAATGAACAGGAGGTTCCTAGTCTACTTTTTGATCAAAACGTATAGGCCCACTTGCCACTTCACGGCGACCCCTTTAAGGGGGTCCCTACGCTAATGGGGGTAAGGCAATGTTCACACGGCTTATTTGGCCGCGGATTGGAGCCGTATTTGCGCAGCAGTACGGCTCCAATCCGTCCCAGTAACTACGATAATCCACAGTTCTCATAGAGAACTGTGGACTCCCTCTCTCCTCCCCGCCGGGCAGGGAGAAAGTGACATGTGAATTATTTACGGCGCGTACGCACCGTAGATGATGAGTCTATGGGGCCGGCGAGCAGCTCCCCCGCCCCGCTGCACGGCTGCCGGCGTAATTGCGGGGCGAAATCCATCTCTGCAATTACGCCGGCAATAAGCCGTGTGAACCAGGCCTAATACTGCATGGCGGCACCCACCGTAGTAAACACCACACAATTGAGAGGCACAGCCCAGTGGCCCAACAGCCCCATTGCTGCCCCCCCAGCTCTGGGCTGCACCAGCACAGCATCACAGCAACAATGACCGCCACACAGCACCACCACCAAAAAAGGAAAGGTTGACCTAGCTCACGTCTCCCGTGCTCCCTGCATATAGACTAAAAAAAATAGGGCATTAACCCTTATACAGACTATTGCTAATTAAAAACACCTGGGCCAAATGGGGAGGAGTGCTCGTCCAAGTGAAAAAGCAAAGACATGCAAAGCATGCTGTAAAACATACAATCCTTGTAGTGAGACAACCCCTTTAAGACTTCAAGGCGTTCCTCAATGGCTTTAGGATACAGAAACCTACTATACTTAGAGCTTTAAATGATAATGAAGGCGGCAGGAAACGAGAGATGAAACTGATCCTAATGAGGTAGAGCACCGTGTTTGGCCGATTCTGTCATTAGTGGAATTATGTATGAGTCACTTGTCTTCTGGAGCAAGGAAGAAATATGTTAATCCTGCTGTTTCTCCTTTCCTCTGCTACGTTCCAATCATTGACAAGTCCTTGGCAGAATATTCCACCAGGTAGTGCATAACACGTCAAACACCACCATCGTTCTGCCGGTCAACTATGACCAAGACGCGAATTCAGCTGACGGTGCACACCACGTCTCTGGCTTCTGTTTCACCTCCTCACCAGGCCATGTACTGTACTTTTGCAGGCTGGTTCCTCTTTTCTATACCAGTTGATTGTCAATTAGTGTTGTCACTGTACTTTTGTTTGAACTTGTAAACCCCCTTGCGTTTACAACACTTGGACGCCTCCGATGAATGCCCATAGGGTTTCATTGTAAAACAAGGGATCTGTATTTTTCAGCATGCTGTTGTGTAGAGCATCATAGGCTACTGTGCTATTCAATTCTGTTTTTTGGTGATGTATACAGGATAAATAGAGATCGAAAAGACCAATTTTTGGCCTCCAACTGGTAATTTTATGCTGTGGATACATTTAGTAGCGCGCCGACCGGCCCCCACCCCCCATAGGGGAGGCGCGGCCATGACCCGGCACGCTGGGGCGCAGCGTCATCGCGCCCGGCAGGAGAAGGGAGGGGGATGTGGACGTGGAGGGACGACGGGCTTAGCCCCGCCCCTTCCGCCCAGTGAGCAGTTGGCGCGGCACGAGGCAGGAATAGGACGCCCGTGCTGCGCGCTGCTGTGAGCTAAAATGGCGGACGCTCAATTTGAAATGCTGCGGCGCCTGGCTGCGTCCCGTGGCGCCGACTGGCTCCGGGCCGCGGTTCAGGACGTTGTGGAGGCGGATGGCAGTTCAGGGACGCCTGGTGGCGCGGCTGCGGATGGGACAGGAGGCCAGCCGCAAGAAAGTAGCAGCATCGGGGGTAGGCGCAGGAGGAGGGCTCGCCCCCCCCCACAGCGGTTGAGCCCTGACTGCACCCCCGGACCCGCCGCCGCCGGCGGAGCCCCTCAGGGGACCCTCCAGAGCTGCCTGCTGGTTCGCAGGCTCGGTGACGGCAGGCTAGGTCCGGGAGGAATCCTAGTAGGCCGGCGGGTCCTGCGGGGGGCAGTGAGTCAGCACGCCGGCCTGGCGCGCAGCCCGCTGCTGCCCCTAGAACATCAATGCGTTCAGTGGTGACGGTATCCTCGCGTGGTGATGTGCCGGCCAGAGGGGTAGCCGAGCGTCGGACCGCTCCTCTTCAGCGGACGGGGTCGCCAGCGATGGAAGGGCAGGAGAGTGGTCGTGACGGGCGGCGGTCGGCCGGCCCTATGGCTTCCGAGGACGAAGAGGCTTTTTCAACTCCGCGGCGTGGCAGTCCCCAGCCCGGTCCCAGAAACCTGCGGCGGTCAGTCCTCCCCTATCTGGGTTTGAGGGCCTAGACCCGGGTCGCCGGGCTGTGTCAGTGGATCAAGGATTCCCCCGGACAGTCGATCAAGGTTCCAGGATTACGGCTGGTGGATTCACAGCGCCCACGCAGCCTGGTGAGTGTCGGTCTATGTCATGTTCGTTTCCGACGATTTTGCGGGCGCTGGGGGAACGTGGGGGGTTTGGGGCTGAGAGCGGGAGGTCTCAGGAGGCGTCGGGAGGTCTCAGGAGGCGGGTTTAGCAGCGGCCCTTAGGGAGCTGTTGGCACGCTTCGAGGATCGGGGATCCGGGGTGCGGGGATCACCTGTGGATGCGTGGGTGGCGTTGCCACCCCCGGTAGGGGTTCCCTTGGGAATGGGTAGTAGCGCAGTTGGCATTGGGCCGGGGTCGGTGGGGTCTCGGTCGGGTGTGACGGTGTCGGTCCAGACGGACAAGGAGCCGAACGAGGGGGTTAGGTTGGATGATAGGGCGTGGGGCGAAGTGTACGTGTGCTTTGAGGGTCCGTTGGGGGCACATCTGAAAATGGAGGTGAGGGAGAAGATCTGGAAGGACGAGTACATCGAGATCTTCTCCCTCTTGCCCCTAGAGAAATTTAACATGGACAAAGGAAAAAGGGATGAAAGCAAAAAGGAGGAAGAGGAGAAACGCAGGTGGAGGCTTATCCCTCAGATGTTCTCTAATTGGTTGCAAGCTTTTACAATTTTGGCAAGCGTGGTTGGCGAGAAAGCGCTGGAAAATTGTTCCGGGCTTTTCTGTTATTTGGATTCCATTGCTGAGGCTCATAGGGCTTATGGAGGGATGGTGTGGCTGAGGTATGACGAGCAGTTTCGTCAGAGGAAGGCGGTGCGTCCGGCCATACGCTAGGACCACATGGTCATTGGCCTGTGGCTTAAGGTCATGGCCCCGACAAAAGTTGGGCAGTCCTTTCCAGGGGGGGCCGGCTCGTTCGGCCAAGGGGGTGTGTAGCGCCTCTCGCATGCTTGGACGCCGTTTTGGCCACGCTTGGCTCATGGGATCGCCGTCTTTCGTAAACGGATGGCACCGACAACGTCTTCTTTAACTCAGCCTGTTTTATTTTTGGCACAGGTTGATAATACAGCACAATCATAACATAGAGTAAACAAAACCCTAGGCCGTCTGGCCACTAGCTATACTAATAGCCACCCTATCTATCGTGGTCTGGACCTTATGTCCAGCCCCACAAACACTCACCGTATCACCAGTCACCGCTGGTTCAGGCTTCCTCCAGCCTGGGGGTTAAGAGCCTTCCTTACTTGCTCCCTTGCTGCTCCAACTGCAGGTAGCAGACCACACCCCCTGATCTCCTGTAGTAGGAGGCCTTTAATAGGTGGTCCAGATGCACCCAATACCTGGGCTGGAACCAGAAGACCTGGAATGTGGGAACATGGGGAGTAGACGCCCACCCGACACATTGTCTACTCCCAATAAGAGCCGACCCCAAGAACGGCTGAAAAGCCAAACTAACGATCCACCTTTGCCAGCCACTTAGTGTGGCTGACAATACATATGACTGGCTCCTATTCCACCAAGGCCACATCTCCTTGGTGGCATGTCGCATATACCACTCTGGTATATCTCCACCTAGTGGCAGAAACAGGCAACTACATGTAGCCGGTCCGCCACAGGGTGCTTCAGGCACAGGGACTGGGTCGCAGGCTAGTGGAGGAAAAGGAGGTGTGTGCTGGCTGTTCAATAGCGCCCAATGTAAATTTGTCTCTGGCTGCCGGTTCAAGCACCAGTGCTCCTTTTGTGGAGTTTCAACCCACCCGGTCACAAGGTGTTTCAAAAAGGGGCGTGGAAAAGGGGGTTCTGCAGGTGGACAAGGGGGTGACGCCGGTGAAGCTGCACGAAATGGCGCCATTCCTGGCTAGGTTTCCAGATAAGGCATCGGCGGTTTTGTTGACTGAGGGTTTTGCTCAGGGGTTCCGGATACCTCCGCCTGGGCACGAGGTCCCTTTCTCAGTGAAGAACTTGAGATCGGCTCATGAACATCCGGCGGTGGTGGCCGAGAAGTTGGCCAAGGAGGTGGCTTTGGGGCGAATGGCGGGCCCCTTTGATTGCCCGCCATTGGAGCAATTGGTGGTGTCACCTTTGGGGGTAGTGCCAAAGAAAGAACCGAACAAGTTTAGGCTCATACATCACTGGTCGTTTCCTAAGGGGCGATCGGTGAATGATGGGATTGCGCCTGAACCTTACTCGGTTGTGTATACGTAATTCGATGCGGCGTTAGCGTTGGTGCGGCGACATGGGCTGGGTTCTTTGATGGCCAAGACGGACATCGAATCGGCATTCCGGTTATTGCCGGTTCACCCGAGAGTTTGCGTTTGTTGGGGTGTTCATGGGAAGGGAAGTTTTATGTTGATAGATGCCTTCCGATGGGTTGTTCGTTATCGTGTGCCTATTTTGAGGCTTTTAGCACTTTTCTAGAATGGGTGGTTCGGGACGTGTCCGGGCTGGATTCCATTATCCATTACCTTGATGATTTTTTCTGTGTGGGGCCGCTGGGGTCTGCGGTTTGCGGGTCTCTGCTTCAGGCGATGAGTTGGGTGGCGAGGCGCTTCGGGGTGCCGTTGGCGGCGGACAAGACGGAGGGGCCGGGGACCTGTTTGAGTTTTTTGGGAATCTGCATCGATTCGGTGCGTATGGAATGCAGATTGCCGGAAGACAAGTTGGAAGGGTTGAGAAGCGAGGTCCGGAGGGCGCAAGGTTTGCGGAAGATCCAGTTGCGAGACTTGCAATCGCTTCTTGGGAAGCTCAATTTTGCCTGCCGGATCATGCCCATGGGGCGGGTTTTTTGCAGGCGGTTGGCAAGTGCGACGGCGGGTATCGATAGGCCCCATCATTTCATACGACTCGACTTGGCAGTGTGGTCTGGTTTCTTGGACAAGTACAATGGGCGTTCCATCATATTGGAGGGGGAGGTGTCTAATAGCGAGATAGACATTTTTACAGATGCAGCGGGCAGCACGGGCTTTGGGGCGATTTGTGGGAGCGAATGGTGTGCGGCCCCTTGGCCGGGGTCATGGACGGAGTTGCCGGTTATACGGAATTTGGCGTTTCTCGAGTTGTTCCCTATTGTGGTGGCCGTGGAATTGTGGGGAGAATGGTTTAGGAATCGGAAGATACGATTCTTTTGTGACAATTTGGAGGTGGTGCAAGCCATTAATAGCTTGTCGGCTTCGTCCCCTCCAGTTGTCAGGTTGCTACGGCTGCTAGTATTGAAGTGTCTGTCTTTGAATTCTTGGGTACGGGCAGAACATGTACCAGGGGTTCAAAATGCGGTGGCTGATTCTCTCTCTCGCTTGCAGTGGGATCGGTTCAGGACATTGGCACTGTTGGCGGCAGAAGTCGGGGAGGATTGTCCTCGTCATCTTTGGACCGTGGCCTTCGAGAAGCCGGTAGCCTGATTCGGGCTTCTCTGTCGGGTAAATCTGGGCTGCTTACGAGGCGGCCTGGGGACTATGGGCAGAGTGGTTACTGCAACTGGAGGATGTGATTTCGGAAGAGGATCAGGTGGGGACCTTACTGTGCTTCATAGCGCGGTGCCGGCAGGAAGGTTGGTCGGCCTCCAGGGTGTCCAAGGTAATGTCTGGGTTGGCCTTTGGTTTTAGGTTTCGGAGGCTTCGGGACTTGACAAAGGAATTTGTGGTTATACGGGCGTTGAGGGGTTACAGGATGGGCGGCAGTGTCCGGGATTCGAGCCGTCCGGTGGTGTTTCAATTGCTAGAGCGATTAGGGGGCGAGCTGAGTCGGGTGGCTGCTTCGGGTTTTGAGTTGACCTTGTTCAGGTTAGCCTTTTCATTGGCGTTTTTTGGAGCCCTCAGGATAGGGGAGCTGGTGTCACCTAGTCGGTCGAGAGGGGGGGGATTGCAGGCGGCGGATGTAGTAGAACAAGGGGGTGCGGTGCACTTTTGCATCCGAAGATCGAAAACCGACCAACTGGGCAAGGGCAAGTGGGTGGTTTTACAGCCGGTCCCGGGCGCTCTGATGTGCCCGTTGGGTTGTTTGAGGGCGTTTCGGGCTTTGCGGAGGGCCCAAGATGGGCCGCTTCTATGTCATGCAGACGGGTCCTTTTTTTGCGGTTCCAGATCACCGCTATCTTCCGCCGTTGTTTGGAAGCAGTTGGGTTGGACCCGTCCTCCTTTGCGCCGCATTCGTTCCGGATCGGGGCGGCTACTGAGGCTGCAAGTTGGGGGCTCAGTGCGGATGTGGTGCGACGGATAGGAAGGTGGGAGTCGGACAGGTTTCGTCTCTACGTCTGCCCGCACCTGGTGCCAAGGGAAGGCCCGGGGGTAATGTCATAGGGGAGGGGGGGGGCAATCGGGAGAAGAGGGGTTTTTTGGGGGTCCATTACTGTGGCAATTGTGTTTACCTTCTTCTGTTTATGCATTGTATGTGCATTGGGGTGCGGAACGGGCTGCAGCGAGACCGAACGGGCGTCAGTTGGGGTTTCCGAGGAGCTTAGCGGAGGTCCAGTGGCTCGGACGGCGGGGAATGCATTGGTTGGGGGTGGTGCCTGAGGTCATTCGGTTCGCGGCATTGGACAGGGAACTGGATATTTTGGTCTTGCATTCGGGAGGCAACGACTTGGGGTCTGTGTCATCCAGGGAACTGATCAGGACGGTTAAGTACGATTTGTTGCGTTTGTGGTCTACTTTTCCCGAATTTGGTGATTGTGTGGTCCGACATAGTGTACAGGCATCACTGGCGTGGGGCGCGTTCGGTAGAACGTTTGAATCAGGCTCGGGTTAAGGTGAATAGGGCAGTGGCGGGTTTCGTAGTCCGTAATGGAGGAGTCTTTGTTCGGCATCTAGAATTGGAGTCGGGGAGGGAAATTTTTGGAGGGCTGATGGAGTGCACTTAACAGCGGTTTGTTTGGATTTGTGGGCCATTGGGTTACAAGAAGGTATCGAGAGGGCGATCTGTTTGGTGGGGTCTTCGCATGCATGAGGGGTCATGGCATGCTCGTGGTGGCGGCAGGGGTTCTTGGAGTTGGAGGAGGAGATTGGCTGAGGGAGTCATTCGGGGTGTGACTCCCTCGGGGGTGTGGAAAAGGTGGACATGGCCTGGCGAAGGTGAGGGGCTCTTCCAGGCTGGTACCCCTGGAGAGCAAGTTGGCTGAGCCATCATGTATGGCTTTGGACCTCCGAGCCATTGGAATGCGGCTGGGGGTATTATGGTTTCCCTTCGGGGATTTGGTCGCCAGGTCGGATTTGGTTGGTATTGGTTGATCAATGGCTGAGTTGGTCTATGGTTGCTTGGGGGTTGGAGCTAACTGGTGGACAGTTAGCTGGGGTGTGAAAGTTGGTTGTAAGTATTTATTATGGTACTGTTAGGTACCTGAGTAATGTTGTTTTATAAGTATTTATGTTATTTATGTTTGTATTTGTTAATAAAACGGCTGCTGTGGCCAATTTTATCCAATTGGTTGTCCGTGATTTATTGGGAGAGGGTCACAAGCAGCAGAATTTGGTGGGAGTCGAGGTGAGAGGGAGGTAAGTTGTTGGTGGAGTCAACGTAGCCATCAGGGTTGCCCAGGGTCAAGTATATACATTGGGAGCTTTCCCTGCACACTCGCTAAACGGACGCCATAAACATGGTGTGTGCCGAGCCTAAGTAGAATAAATTTTGGCATTCTCTTGAAATTTTGCTAGATAATTCAGAGGTGTAATTAGACTTTATAAGGCCTGAGAGCAGAATGAGATGGGGGGCACCACCTAAATACAATACAGGAAAAACCACAGCTTAGGTAGCAATAACTAAAGGTACAAATAATAGTGCCTTATATTTGAGAACCCACATAGTAGTGCCATACAGCAGAAAGCCCCCCAATCAGGGCTACCATCAGTCATCTATTAACCGTTTCAGGGCCCCATACAGCCAAATCAAATGGAGACCCCACCCATTACTAGTTACCCCCACCCATTACTAGTTCCTATTTTTTAGCCTATCATTGGGCCCTTTTTGTGATTGGGGCCCCTGACAGGAAGACTGCCCTATTGGCACCCCTGCCCCCAACTACTTGTTTCCTAGAAAAAGGAACCATGTTCTTGTGCCTTTTTGGGCCCCCTCAACCTCTGGGCCCCCTAGCAGTTGCTATGGCTATAGTTAGGCTTTCTGAATTTTGTATCCAAAGACTATGGCTGCTTTCACACGTTTTGGATGCATTTTTTATGCAGAAAGGCACAGCAATTAATGCTGTACATTACTGCCCCAAAAATGCAACAAAAAATGCACCATGTGAAAGCACCCTGTCAATGGATGAATAAGCACTACCTCCTGCATTTGGCTAGGAAGGGGTTGAGGAAACGCCTCCATGTTTGTTCTATTGTCCAGAGTAATTGAAATGAAGCTTCCAGCTAATCCAACACAACCTGGTCAATATCTAATTACCTTTCATGGGGTCCCTTTTGTTCCTCGCCATGAACATGGAATTCCTCATTAACGAATGTGCTTAAGTGGATGAGCACTTAATAAAAGCAAGATCTCCTTAATAAGCTGCACACCATCGCCACTGATCTCCGCGTGCACCGTTAAATGCGGCAGCCAAATCCTTCTTTCATGTATACACCTCAAGACTTGTTTAGAAACTAGGAAAACCTATAGAAAATATTAATTTGTCAATGCACTGTTTTGTGCACAATGTTGACCGAATGCTGATAATTTAGCAAATATCTACAATCCCCTGTAATACCATGGAAAATACCAATTTCAGATTTTGGGATCCGATAGGTGCATAGTGATGCATAGTGCATAGACCCATTTTATTAAGTCCCACTCATTATGCAAATAAACTCATATTAATTTGCATAAGAGGTAGCTGCCATATCACCTCCTCATCACGTTTGCCCCTATGTTCTCCAGAAAATTCTCCGGCTTTTATTGAATTCAAGACAAAAGCAAAATTCATTGCTCTGGACGGTCCTACATTCTAGTCTCCATCGCCATTTTGCTGTGCACCATAATAGCCCTTTAAGCCAGGGACATGAGGTCAATGAAACACCTCTAGGTGGCATCTTGGTTCGTAGCTCAGTGTTGTGCAAACATCTTCTGATTGTGTCGACAGGGTTTGCCACCCTAGGAAAAGGAAGTGATGTCTAATTTTATTTGCAGTACAGAATAGATAACTGTGTACCATTCTTTGAACAAGTCGATCTGTTTGTGTAGAGTTTCACCTCCACATCTTACTGTCATTCCAGTTCATTATTATTTTACCAACCTCCAGGACACACAATGTTGAAAAGTTAGTATAGCTAACATAAAAAGGGACAATTTGTAATATAAAATAATATAAAATTATTAGCCCTCATTTATGTCTCAAATTGGAGCCCGCTACCGCCCTGGAGCCCGCTACCTCCCTGGAGCCCGCTACCGCCCTGGAGCCCGCTACCGCCCTGGAGCCCGCTACCACTGCTGATTTTTATAATGATGATAATATTCAGAAGAGTAACTAATATTCATAGCAGAATGAGACAAGTTCCCAACACCTAATGACCGGAAACTCAAGCAGCAGTAGGTAGCAATGATAAAAACTATAAATATAGTGCTATCTATCAGAGAGCCACATAGTCTTGGTAGGTAGCAGCGGTACAATGTTTTTGCACCTGAATGGGCCCCATAGAAGCTTTTATGGCTACAGTGGTGCCCATGATCAAATTTCCGGACATATTTCAAAATATTTCTGGTTGACTTCTCCCTTTAGCAAACTGATGACTCCGAGGTTTCGATATATTTTACGGACAGAGCTCAGTTATTGACACCATTAAGTGATGTCAAGGTTAATGCATTAAATATTTCCAGCATTTAACAGCAGAGGATAAGGCCCTACTGAAGGCAACCAATGCGGCACACTTAAATAAATTTGGTGATCTTTTATTTGCCTGAGGTTACGCACTAGAAGATGTTGATAAATGAAGCCGATTAGTATTCCATTGCCACCCTATCTCTTATCCCAGACCTCGCTGAGCAATTTGCCCATTGTTCCTGCGGCTCTGAAATCATCTCGGCTGACATCAGATCCGTCTGCAGACTTTTTTTTTTTTTTTCCACACATTTTTGCTTTCTAATTTATTCGTTGCTAGATTAATTAGCAAAGTCATCATATTGTGTGGAGTGTGACTGCCTTCCTTACCAGTGCATACTAATGTGAGAAGCAAGACGTGTGCCGGCTCCTTTTCCTTATTATGGGCTTTTATATCTTCTATAGCTCGGTGCACTCAACGGTCATATTCCATTGTATAACCCCCCTTTAAAAGGGCTTCACCGGATGGAGCTGACTGCAATTTGTGCTACATAACAACTGGGGATCTTCATTGCCCTTTTGTCACATTAAATAGATGAATATGACTCGACCGTGGTGCAAAATTTCAATCCGCTAATAGATTCCCAAGAGAGAAAAAAAAAGCAAAATAATAAAAGCACAAACAACAAAGGATGCAAAAAATAGTTTCTAACCATTTTGCTGGAAAGAAGCCGCACAGTAGGCAGCCGCACTATTTACCGCTTTTTCTTGCAGTGGCGATACTATTGTTTGGCGAATTTCATTTATTTTTTGCTATTGTTTTCTTGTTTGTAACAGAAATGATGGCTTCTTATCAGTGAAGTCACCAGAATCCATTTGGTTTTAGCTACATTTTAGCTCCATTCAGGGGCGTAACTAGAGAAACCTGTGCCCCATAGCAAACTTTTGATATGGGGCCACCTCCCCGACCACAAACCTTTACCGGGGCATGCAATTACTAGATAATACAAGGGGCAAATACCTCACCATAGATATCCCCATCATACTGCTACTATAAAAATTTGATTATACCATGACCAACATAACCAATAACACTACTATATATGGACCTGATTATACCGCCAGAACAAGACCACAAATTACCACCACATAGTGAATGAATAATACCCCTACACTATTACTGATCAGTATACAAAGACCAATAGTACCGCCATAGAGTGACCATATAGTGGTATATACCAGTGTACACAGGCTCCGCAGACTGTATATTACCACCATACAGTGACCATATAGTGGTAGACACCAGTGTACACAGGCTCTGCAGACTGTATATAACCTCCATACAGAGACCAAAAGATGGTAGTCAGCATAGTACTCAGGCTCTGCAGACTGTATATTACCACCACATAATGGCTGAATAATACCCCTACTGTATTACTGATCAGTCTACAAAGACCAATAGTATTGCCACATAGTGGTATATACTAATATACACAGGCTCTGCAGACTGTATATAACCACCATAAAGTTACCATATAGTGGTAGGTATCAGTGTGCACAGGTGCTCTACAGACTGGGTTAGCAGCTGCCCCGGGGCCCAGGCCCCATGGCAGCTGCTACGTCTGCTACCTCGGTAGTTACGCCCCTGGCTCTATTCTCTATCTTTTCTTGAAGGTGATTGAACATTCCAGTGTATGAAATAAGGGTGCCTTCACATGTTTATTTTTTTTTTTTTTTTTTTTTTGGTTCATTTTTTTCTTTGGTTAGAAATGTCCAGCATTAATTGTGCCTTTCTTCATAAACCAGCGTTAAAAGATGCAGCTGTGTTTTTGGGTGCTTTTTTTGGATGAGATTTTTGTGCAGGAAAGCAAACAATGTGTACATTTCTGCACAAAAAAAGCATAAAAAAAAAAGCCTGTTATAAATGCACCAAAAATGCACAAAAAATCGCTCCATGTGAAAGCACAATAAGGGCCCGTTTACACGGCAGAGGACATATGCCGGTTGGTTTGTCCGGTTTGTGTGACGGCTTTTCTCCGCGATGAGCCCTCCCCCTTCCCATTCACATGTTTATATTCCATCCGAAAACCGGACGGAAGAATGAACATGCACAATGTTCTTCGGGCGGCTGGCCAAACCGCTGGGCGGAAAACCCGTGCAGTGGGGACTGCTGCACGGGTTTTCCATAGAAGCCTGGTGTGTTCGTTTGCGGCCGGTTTTTCAGACGGTTTGCAAAACCGCAAACCGTCTGAAAAAACCGTCCGCAAACCCGTGCCATGGGGACATGCCCTAAAGGTTTTAGTGATTGCTAAAGGTCTTACACTTGACGTGGATTTATTTCTTAACACTATGGGCAGGTACAATTATATTGTCTCCAATTTGTAAAGCTGGTATTTTTAAAACATTATCAGATCTGTAGGCATCATGTTATACTGTAGATCAGGAATAGCAAGGAAGAGTGATATATAGTTTTGTTTGGAAAGATTCGGTAGAACTTGTAATTTATTCAATTTACTGCTTATTATGAGTCCTAATTACCAATACTTACCAATCTAGAGTATGAGGAAATGTTTAACCACAAAAAACTCCAAAATACGAGTCCAGTGCATAGTTTGATCACAGACTTGGTCAAGGTATTCTGTGCCCTAGGCAAATAAGGAACATAGCATCCCCCCCCCTCACTAAAAAAATTCAGCCCTCTCCATACCTCCTTGCGCCCCCTTTTCTTTCTCTGATGAAGTGGCGCCCTAGGTCAGGGATGTCAAACTGCGGCCATTCAGCTGTTGGGAAACTACAACTCCCATCATGCATTTGTGTAATCTATAACATGGGGAATGATGGGAGTTGTAGTTTCCCAACAGCTGGAGGGCCGCAGTTTGACACCTGTGCCCTAGGTGGTCGCCTACCTCCACCTACCCATCATCCCGGCCCTTTCTCTATATGTGCACTCTGATGAGAAAGTCTGTCAATCACTAATAAGACCGCCCAATGGACTCTTTAACCCAGAATAAGCAGGGATTTCAGTGCATAAAATACAACTTCTTCTGAATCTTTCCCAATAAAACTATATATCGATCTGCTCAGAATTTCCTGCTCTATAATATGCTGCTGGCAGATGAGATAACATGATTACTGTGACGGTTTCCCTTAAAAGTCTTGTCCATTAGATGAATGATAGTGGCTTTGAGTTGTTATAGTTAGTGTTCCACTACGGAATCAGGTTGATGTCAAATTCATTCTGAATCTAAGTAATTAGATTGTGGTCCATCTGAGCTAATTTTTGTAAGAAATCAGTAACAAATTGACCCTAAGGCTATGTTCACACGGCAATAACTACGGGACATGTTTCGACCGCAATTACGCCGTGTGCCCGGGAGCGGGGGTGGGGGGGGCTGGCACCCCGCCCCATAGACATTCATTACTAGCAGCGCGTATACGCCGTGAATAATTGAGATGTCACTTTCTCCCCGCTCGTCGTATTTCGCGAGCGGGGAGAGGAGACGTAATTCATAGTTCTCTACGAGAGCTGAGGATTACCGTAATGACTGGGACGTATCTCGCCCCGTATTTAGTGCACTCCGGCGCAAAATACGGGGCCAGATACGTCCCCAAATAGGCCGTGTGAACATGGCCTAACACTAATTTGGAGTTGGGGTCGATTTTGTTTGTGGGTTAACTTGCTGTTCTGCAGTGGTTGTGATTTGACATCTCTTCTGACCCCATGTTACAGTAATAGTGAATCCGCACCAGGAGCGCTGCTGGATCGGGAGCACTGCACAATAGCAAGTTACACGACAGTTTTTTTTGGGCCATATTCCAAGCTCAATGGCTGGACTAGACTGAACCCAGTAGCAGGCAGCTCTGGCTTATATGCTACCTGGGAAAAATTAACAGGTGCAGCTGATTGCTGGATTCAGTCATTGAGCTGAGCATACGGCCCAAAAAATTGTCCCATTTTTGTATTTTTTCTTTTGTCTTACTATATCAAGTTAACACCTAAACAACTTTAAAAACCGTCACCCCAACTTTGAGGTAGGGATAGGGTCAGTTAACACAGCGGATTTGGAAACTGAATTTTCAGGGTCCAAATCGGCATCAAAACCCCGTCTGAAAAGTATCTCTGCAGCACTTTTCAGATGAGGTTTTAATGAGGATTTGATCAGGTATTTGATGAGATTTTCCTACACTGTTTTCTTTCTGAAACACCCATACAAATTAATATCCAGGGCACAAAAAATGCGTCCAAAATCGCTCCGAGGGTTTGAAGCTCTCTATTGATTCCTATACGGATGTTCAGCGTTAAAAAAGCTTCAAGAATTGACATAACGCTTATTTTCAGCGCCCAAAACTGCTTCCAGAAAAGCATGGATACAACTTCGTCATGTGTGAACTACAGCTCTGTTTGGGCATCAATGGAAGGGAACTGGGGGCATTTTGGAGGCTTTTCTGACGCCGATAAGGGTGAGGAAACGCTCCGAAAACAGCGTCTAAATCAGCCGTGAGAGCAGACCCTAAGGGTTAGGGTATGTTTACACGGCTTAAATTGCCACGTATTTCAGCGCACATTTCGCCCCATATTTGCGCTTTATATGCAGCAAAATACACGCCACAATTACGGTAATTCATAGCTCTCATAGATTGTATTGTACACGCGGGGGGAGAATTGACCTGTCAATTGTTCGCGGCGATTGCGTGCCGCTGACAATGCATGTCTAAGGGGCTGGCCGTCCCCCCCCCCCTCCCATGCTTAGGAATTACACGTTGATCAGCGCATGGTTCCAAAACACATGGCATATTGTGGCGCATACTATACGCGCTATAGTAAGCCGTGTGAACATACCCTTAGGGATAAAAAAAAAATAATAATCATGTTTGGGAATTCTTAAACCCAATTTTTTTTATAAGTTTGGTTGAACCTATATTGAACCGTGACCTTATAGAGTAGCACTTGTGATAATGAATAGAACCGTCTTGTTACAAAAGAAAGTCAGGTTATGCCATGAATGTGTTCTAAGCGCCTAAATCAAACTGCAGAGCTCTGACGCTGTGTGGAGCAACAAAGAATCCCGCTGCAATAATACATATAGAAACTAAAGTTGTCAAATAGTCTTTTGTCTGGAATGGAAATCCGATTTCCTGTTGAATTCTTTACATGTGATTCAAAACATTGCATTTTATGGCAAGAAATCTGCTTCATTAACGGCCTGGGCAGCATCCTCCTAGCATTAGTCTGACACTGGGCCATACCTTTCTTAGCAAATAATGAGCATAGAATGACAGAATCCAGAAACCTCATCAATACCAAGCAACATGGAGGCTAGAAGCTAGAATAGTGGAGGCATTTCATTTTCATGGCTAAATATTACAGGAGAAGATCATAGAAAAAAAAGTATCAAGCTTGAAGATGAGGATTTGATGCGAGTAAAATACTTTGAATGTGGCCATATCCACATAGTCCTAAGAAATAGGAATTGTAACGAACTTAATGACCTGCAATGACTAAAAATGGATCATACTTCTGGTCACCTCCATACTGCACTCATTAATGAACCCAAGCAGCCAAAGCTGTGAAGAGAAGAAGGTACTATGGTTGGGACGAGGAGTAGGAGCCATGGCTGGGACAAGGAGTAAGTGGCACTGCTATGATGAGGAGTGGATACCATGGTTGTTATGAGGACTAGGTGTCATGGCTGTGGCAAGGAGTCAAAACCATGGCTGTGACAATGAGTAGGTATCAAGACTGTAGCAAAGACTAGGTGCCATGGTTGTTATGAGGACTAGGTGTCATGGCTATGGCAATAAATAGATATAAGACCGTGGAAAAGACTAGATGCCATGTTTGTGGTGAGGAGTAGGTAGCCTGGCTATGACGATGAGTAAGTGCGATGATTGTGATGAGGACTATGTTCCCTCACTGTGATGAGGACTATGTTCCCTCACTGTGATGAGGACTATGTTCCCTCACTGTGATGAGGACTATGTTCCCTCACTGGGATGAGGACTATGTTCCCTCACTGTGATGAGGGCTATGTTCCCTCACTGTGATGAGGGCTATGTTCCCTCACTCTCTTTGATGAGGGCTAGGTTCCCTCACTGTGATGAGGGCTATGTTCACTCGATGTGATGCGGGCTATGTTCCCTCACTGTGATGAGGGCTCGGTTCCCTCTCTGTGATTTAGGGCTATGTTTCCCCAGTTTTACTGTGATGAGGGCTATGTTCCCTCACTGTGATGAGGGCTATGTTCCCTCACTGTGATGAGGGCTATTTTCCCCTCCTGTGATAGGGCTACCCCTCACTGTGAGGGAGGGCTATGTTCCCCACTGTATGGGGCTATGTTCCCTCACTGTGAGGGGGGGGTTTTTCCAATGGTTTAAAAACAGGAATCTTTATTCCATGGATAAAAAAATCAACGTTTCCCCACTACACGGGGCCTTTCTAAAGCACACAAATCACAAATGTAAAAAGCACAAATATATTTTCAAAAAAAAAAAAGGCCTCCCACCGCGTTTAGCCCAAGGTATGTTCCATGGGTCTTTAACAAACAAAAACAAAGAACAGAAATGGTAGATTAAACATGGGGAAAAATCACTTAAAAACAATCAATATTACCATAGGAAAACCCCCTCGGGCTCACACCTAGGCGGGGTTGCTGTTCGTTACTCACACATGATCCGGCGTCCCTGCCGCCCCGCAACTGCCATGCCCGGAATTTCGCGCGGGTATCCCCGCCCCACACCCGGGAATAAGAAAAAGGCATACCGCCATGTCAGCAGCTAAACGCCGAATAAAAATGGCAACCACGGTCTCCCTCTTACAAGTGCGCAGGTCTGGACTAAGGGTCCAGTCCAACCCGCGCATTTTTACGGGGGCCTGCCGTTTTATGGGTTTTTTTATACAAAAAACAAAGAATTTTAGCCAATGGAACGCTCAATAAAGTTAACGAAAAAAACAAAGTCATAACGTCATTGTTAGAATTGTCCCAAAAAAAAAAAAAAAAAAAGGAAAATCCTATCAAAATTTAAAAAAGGAAGCATATAGAAAAAAACCCCTTTTCCCAAGAATGCCTATCCCCAGGGTATTTTAATTTTTACAATACAACATCTAGACCCTATCATAACACACAAAAAAAAAATTTGTGATTTTTAAAATCTTTTTTACAAAAACCCCATATTAAATATATGTAACAATGAACCCAAATCATTTTAAACAAAAATTTAATTGTGCAAAAAAAAAAACAAATAAAATCCCCAAAAAAAACCGAGGGTGGTCATCTAAAGGGGTAAAAGAACAAATTAAAAATTTTAAATTAACCCACATGTTAGGAAAATACGGGATGGATTTTTTTAAATTTCTAATTTACCCCTAGGGTTGTAATGTTTTACTCAAGCCCATCACCCCCCCTTTTTTTAAAAATGCTTCTCGATCACCCCCCCGTCTAAGGGGGGAACAGAACATCACCCGAAATCTTAATTGGGGAGATGAATGTCGAATTTCCCAAAAAGTTTTTTAGCTACCGGGCATCCAACATTTTATTCCTAATGGTACCTTGTGTTTAAAATCCTCAATCTACCTCCATTTGTCGTCTCTCCTACATACAGAACCACAAGGACAAGAATTACATAAATTACTGCTGGATGCAAGTGTACTCCCTTAATATAATATTTTTTACCATTGGGGAGGGTTAAAGATATTTCCCTTGGCCAATTGCCACAGTTGCAGCAATCGGCAAGGGAAATTCCCCTTTGGGAGTCCAAAAAAGGTCTGGACATATTTTTTTCCTCAAACCAAAATCGATTTAACCAATCTATCCCCCAATTTTTACTCTCTTATATGCCATCATGGGTGAGATTGAAATTCCGAATATTGGGAACTGGCCCGGGAGAAAATTTCCAAATCACTCTATAATCTTAAAACATAACTAGTAATTTAAACGAAGAAACGAATGAAATCTTTGGCGTGGGTCGTTCTCACAATTTTTTTTAGAAAAGACTCTTCTCTCAATTTACTTAGTCTCTTTTCTGGGTTGTAAAATTTTTCTAGGATACCCTTGCTATAAACTTTTCACATATTATTACTCTCTTCTCTAAGAGGGGTCTCACATTTACTATTTTTAAAACTCGCGAGTTGGCTCCACGGCAGTGAACCCTTCATATGTTTGGATGAGGCTTCATGGCCAAAGGGGTTATTCCATAAATCCTTTAACAAAAAAATCATCCTCAAAGTCCCTTTTCTAAAACTACTAAAGT
Organism: Phyllomedusa bahiana; assembly: GCA_025379985.1. Lineage (NCBI taxonomy): Eukaryota > Metazoa > Chordata > Amphibia > Anura > Hylidae > Phyllomedusa > Phyllomedusa bahiana. The sequence goes on along the minus strand of JAODAL010041557.1, from coordinate 13,508 downwards.
TCCAAAACTGGAGACAAGTTGAGACGTTTTTGTAAATAAATTGAAGTCCACATAAATTTCTTCAAAAAAAAAAAACTCAGCCCCCAAAAAAAAAATGTCATCGTAACGCCACCAGCAAGGATGTGCTCCCAAATTTAAGTTTGATAAACCCACCTTTCTCAAATACGCCATAAAAAAATTTTGGGCAAATTGGGGGGCCCACTTTGGGACCCCATACAGTCCCTCCTTCGTAAAAGAAATCATCCCCAAAGAGGAAATAATTCCTCAGGAGACCCCTAAACAAAATCGGAAAAAAAGTGGAACACCGGGACACACCCCCTGCGGAAACGCCCCCCTCAACTGCTCTAATTCCTGAGTCATGCTCGATAGAGGTAACAAGATACCACATCGAATAAAACCCAAAAGGGCAATTGTCGGGGATAGAAAACCCCTAAAGTTTCAACAGAAAGTGGGATTATCCCAAGTACGGGGTTTTCGTGGGGGCCAAGCCCCGCAAAAACCTATCCAAAAAGAGGGAAATAGGTTGAAAATTACCCCCTCCCAACACAATCGGGTCCTCCCGGGGGGATCCAAACATATTTTTTAAGTGATAGACCGATCCACAAAAGATTCCTCAGAGCTCTGATATATATATTTTTTAATACTTTTTCTTTACCTTTTCAATACACCCCGGCTCTTCTTTTTGGCGGGATTATATTTGTTTTTATTTTTTGCAAAATTAAAGTTTTTTGTTTAATATTTGGGGTTCAATTTTTACATATTTTTTAATAGGAATTTTTTAATAAAGATTTAATAATCACAAATTTTTTTTTTTGTGTGCTTATGATAGGGTCAGATAGAGTATTGAAAAAATTAACATACCAGGGGGGATAGAGCATTCCGTGAGAGTGATTTTTTCTAATGCTTCCTTTTAAATTATAAGGGGTTTTTTCCTCTTTTTTTTTTTTTTGGGAAAATTTTAATACAATGCACGCTTATGACTTATTTTTTTCAGTTAACTTTATTGAGGTTCACTTTGGCTAATATTCTTTGTTTTATATGTAAAAAACCCCCAAAAACGCAGGGCCCCCGTAAAATATGCGGGGTTTGGACGGACCTTTAGTCCAACCTGCGCACTTAGAAAGAGGGAAAACCTGGTTCCATTTTTAAAATTGGGCGTTTAGCCTTTGCATCGCGGTATGCCTTTCATTTTCCGGATGTTGACGCGGGGTACCACCCCAAAAATTTCTTCATGCGCAGTAGGGCCCGGAGGACGCCGAGATCATTTGAGATAACAACATCACCCCTCCCTGGTGTGAGCCGGGGGGTTTTGTCACTTTTGGAAATTGTTTTGTTTTTAATGTGATTTGTCACTATTTTAATCTCCCATGCTGCTCATATTTTTGTTGGTTTGATTAATGACCACAGGGAAAACATACCTTTGGGGTCCAAACACAGGTGGGAGGACCTTGTTTTTTTTAATAATTGTGCTTTTATACATTTGTGATTGTGCTGCTTGAAAAAGGCCACAGGTAGTGGCAAAACGTTCTTTTTGTCCCTTATGGAATAAAGAGTTCCTGTTTTAAACCATCTGGTGCGCCCTTCGCATTCTTTTATTTCCGGCATCTTGTTGGGGGTCAAGGGTTAACAACCATGGGTCTGGCACAGAAATTGGATATTTTCCCTTTGGAGAATTGTGCTGCTCCATTTTTCTGTTGGGTTTTTTGAGGACTAGTTCCCCCCATGTGAGAGGGCGTTCCCCCTTTTAGAAATCCTGTGCTAAGGATTAACACCATTTTTGTGACAATTATAAAATCATAGCTGTCGGAAAGTGGTTCCATGCCGTGGGAAAAAAACCATGACTTTGGCAAGGAATAGGTACAATGGCTGTGACAAAAAGGGAGGACCCATTTTGGGGCAAGGAGAGGGGGCACTGCTTTTTGAGGAGTGGGTACAGGCTGTTATGAGGGCTAGGATCCATGGCTGTGCCCAGAAGTTGGAACCATGGCTATGGAAATGAGTATGTATCAAGACTGTAACAAAGAGTAGGCACCATGATTGTGGTAAGGAGTGAGTACCATGTTTATGACATTGAGTAGGTATCATAGCTGTGGGGAGAAGTAGGTTCCCTACCGTGGGAAAAAAACCCTGGCTGTGGAAGGTTTAAATTTTTATGGTTTGAAGGAAATAGATCCCCGTTTTAGAGCACCATCATGGAGTAAAATTTTTTTGGATTGAAGCAACACTGTCTTTTCCCCCTTTCCCGCGCAGGCCCCCCCCCCCCTTTCCCAAAAAACCAAACCTTTTTTTTTTTTCTCTCATAACATGAGAGGTTTTCTTTTGCAGGACAAGATGTACTTTCTAATGGTGTCATAAACCGTAATACAGAATATAGTGGGGAAATACAAAAAAAAAATCTCAATGGGGCGAAATAAAAAAAAGTACTTGTGCCATGTTGGCGGGAATTTTGCATTTATGGCTTCTATATTCATTGTAATCGATGTGTTGTCTGTATTCTATAGGTTCATATAAATACGGCAATACCAAACATGTAGGGTTTTCTTTGTTTAAAAAAATCCAAACATTTTCTATTTTTTTAAATATTGCTGGAGCCCATTTTTCGTACCAAATTTTTTTGGGGGACTTCACCAAACTTGAGTGAGGGGCATTTTTTGGGGGGGGAAAAACCACTTTTTATTGTACCATTTTTGGGGAAAGAGGCAACTTTTTGACACTTTTATTTCAAATTTTTAAGGGAAATGAAATGACCAAAAAAAAACCTGCAAAGTGCGTTTGGGTTTTTTTCTTTTAACTTTTCACGTACGGAAGAGGATGTTCTATTTTGTGGGACTTTTTATGGACACGGCATACCAATATTTAACTTTTTTATTTGGTTTTTTTTATTTTTAAAATGGAAACTGGGGGGGGTTTTAACTTTTAAAATTTTTTTTTTTTTCTTTTTATTTAAACACTTTTTTTTTTTTTTTTTTAACTTTAAAACTGAGTGCTTGATCACTAGGTAGCAAGAATGTTCATATAGCCTATTGCATTTTTTAAACAATGCAACAGGTTGTACAAAGATGGTGGTTTTACTACTTCCTGTCTGGAGCAGGAAGTAGTGAAACAAGAACAGGGGAAAGACAACCTTACAAGGGTTGCCCGCCACCACGTAAACAACTGGACACGTGACTCCTTCGGGGGGCCCGGTCGGGCCGTGAAAACATACCGCGGGATCTAAGCACATGGGAATTTGGGGCCCGCTCATTTTGTGCTGTTTCCCGGGGGCATCAGTCAGTAAGACTGGGGATGCGTCACCTATGTAGCTATGCCAGCATCCCAAACGCGGCCCTCCGCTGTCGGGAAACACAACTTTCCCCCAGCATTTTTATAATCATAACATGGGAATGAGGGATTGTAGTTTTTCCCAAAAGCTGGAGGGCCGCAGTTTTCGGATCCTAGCTAAGCGATACGCGATAGCCCCTTACCGACATTTTGGGGGTACCAGTGCTCCAAGTTGGGAAGGGGGTTTAAATTACTAGGGCCACTTGGGAACTGATGCCTCCTATTTATTTAATGGAAACAACAGATACAAAGAGAATGTTCCACTACAACAGATACAAAGAGCATAATTACTGAACGTGGAACATTCTCCGCTATGAAATAATTTTTTTACGTAGTTTGGGAATGCATTTTTCCCCAATATGATCAGACTTGCATGCCAACTTGAGAACACACCAAAAACTTCATGGCCATCTGAAATTTGACTTGTCTTTATGCCCCCTGGGGAAGGGCCAAGCTTATTGTTTGTAATTTCGACATCGGTTCTGCTTTGTGAGCAAACACGATATCATAGGAGGCATTGGTTTCGGAGTTAAACTTCTATTTGGTGTAACTAGTTTTTCGGATGCCAAACGTTTTAAAAATCAAATACTGAAGCTGTTATATAGTCGAAAGGGATAATTCAACAGCTTGAGCAAATTTTTTACCGGATGGGGGGTGTATACTAAACTCAGGGGGTCCTTGGCACCAATACAGTTTCTTCTGCCCCTGCAACCAGTACATCCAAAATAATGTTCACATTTGTGTGTGTTACAACTTAGAATCTATTCACTTGGTTTCAAGAGACAATTCCTCTTGGTAAAGAAGCATAGACCATTGTAGTAAGAAGTCGTTTCTAATTTGCATCTATTTCTGGAGTTTGGGTCATTGCTAATTCTAATTATTGGAACTGTATTTCACCAGAGACCTGTAGTTATCAGAAGACTCCCACAGGAAAGTTCATAGAACCTACTGGTGGCCGATACAGTGACCAGTTAATTAACCTTCATTTCTATGGATCGTTGGTCTGTAGAATTGGATGCATGCTCAGCAAAGTGCTTGAGTTAATAAATATTGAATTATTGGCTGCTTTTATATAACATATGAAAAAGACATGAGCAAAATTCATATCTTTCTAGAAGAATACCCATTGCTATGACAGGAGATGACTTCTTCTCAGTACTGCAATACCGAGTGGGGGCAGCCCTGATTCATTCTGCTTATGTCCTAGTCGAATAAGGTTGCTTTGGCGATCTCATGGATTGTCTTAGACGGGGTTTTCCTGTGTTTTAAAAAAACAACAAAAAAAAATAAATCCCCATGGGGGCAGATAGAATTATTTTAAAAAATAACCCTTTATTTTAAAAATATTAAAAATGAAAAACCCCAAAAATAAGTATGACACAAACGGAGCACCCGCCCCAAGAGGGCGACCCCGCCAGGGAAAACCCCACCCCAAAAAGTGATACACAGACCAAAAACAAAATAAAATACACACCCAAAGTGTATAGACAAAAACTGGCAAACAAAAAAAATCCCAAACAGAAAAACCAAAACACAACTCCTTAGATACAAGCAACAACGTATTCTATACAGCAACGCTTTAGATGCAAAACAAACATATTCCACAAATCCGACGCGTTTCACCCATATATAACATGGGTTCATCAGAGAAAGAGATGCAAAAGAAAATTGCCACAATACTATAGAGATATACGAGAAATCCAAAATCGATAAGTTTCCCCCATTTTAAACAAAAAAAATAGATACTATAAATTAGATAATAAATATAATACAATCAAATCTTACACCCTTGAGTAGGAAAAGGGGGGCAAAAGTTTTCCCCAAAAACTGGTCCTTCGAAGCATGACAGATAAAGCTAACAGATGAGGCAAAAGGAGTGGGGGAACGAAACCATGAGAAGTCCGTTCTTAAGTAGTGATTGAAAGCATCGGCGTCCAGAAGAAAGCACCGCGCATGCGCCACAGGCCACAAAGACGGCGCCGGGAAACAGCATATAGGGTTTTCCCTGTGTTCAGTCAGTAGCACAAGGCTCCCTCACTATGTAGACGGTAAAAAGTACTTTAATTAACACAAGGGGGAGAGTTTGGAGGTGGTGGTTAATAGATCAGTACGTTCATTAAAGATTTCGTTTGTCCGATAAGTCCTCTGGGTGGAGAAATCCCCCATCATTGTGCTGTTGATAGAGAATAAATGTATGTATTTATCTGATATTGCCAAAGTCTGTGTTTGTAGTGGTATATTTCAGCCATGTGTTTGTCTTTATATACAGTAACATTGTCCATTACTTAGTCACATGAGGTGGAGTCTTTGCTTCAATGGTGTGGAGAATCTTTCCTTGGCCCTTTGATACCTGTGGATGGACTTTGGGACAGTAGGACTTATCTAAGGATTGTGGACGACCATTTTCATTCCTTCATGGCAGCTGTTTACCTTATGGCAATAGGATGACAAGACAATGCTCCATGCCACCATAGCCATATAGTCAAGAATTGGTTCCAGGAACATTGGATTGAGTTATCCTTATTTTTCCAGCCCTCAGTCTGTCTTTCTTGCGTTGTGCATTTGGAGGATAGGCTACCTGCATCTTAGCCTTGAACTTCGACCTGACTACATGAGTTTCTTATAATCAGTATGACTATAAGAGGTCCTACCTTCTCAAAATTGAGGAGAGGGACACATGGGACCAGGAAAATTATATTATACATAATATACATATATAGTATTATAATTTCCCTACTTTTCCTCCCGTGTCCTCTCCCTCTTCTCTGTTTATCTGTTTGCAATGTTCACCTGGTGCTCCCACTAGGCCTAGGAACAGGGAGACTACTGTTGCGGGAGCAAGGTGCTCATGGAAACTTCTAGGAGATGCTCAAGACTAACCGTCTGTATCTTCATTTGTGGATTCAGTGAGGGATTTTGGGGAGCCCCTATATTTTGATTTTGAGGTTATTTTTAGTAGGCAGGGGCTCGTTTCTGGGGTACTTCCCTAATGTATGGAGGCTTTGGATCCATTAGAGAGGCATTTGATGAGGTTACTTTGAGACGTTAGGTGGGAAGACGCTTTTGAAAAAATAGGCACTGAAGCCCTTAAAATTTTGGCCTGTAAGCATAAGCATTTTAAATGTTGAATGTTTGTATGGATTTTAGTCCCTGTAATTTCTTTATCAGAGCAGGGTTGTCTTAACAGCATTATGGGCACACGGATCTAGAAGGCCAAAATATGACATCACACCAGACCATGCTTAAAGCCATGCCCAAAGAGAACAGCAGATGAGGCCATGCCTCTAATCATCCCCAAGCATACCCATATAATCACGCTGCCTACGTCAGACACCACAGCGAAATCTCGTAGGCAGCCTGCAACCTACAAGACTAATGTGCTTTTCAGGGAACTGATGGCTTCCTGCTCCACCATGGTTCATAACTGTGCATCCTAAAAACTCACAAAACGTTAAATACGGTAACCAGCTCCAGCCCATAAACAATCACCACCTGGGACCACTATTCTTGTGAGGGCACTGGGCAATGTTGTAGTGTGCCCAGTGGATAAGATGTCCGTATTTGAAAGCTTCCAGATCTTAACCCTAAAGATATCCCTCGGAGATGAATAAAAAAAGGGTTTCAGACGGCGCACCTCCAGCTAATTTTCAGCAATTGCGATAAGTTATCTTATCCACATGGGCCAATAGCCCATCAGGAAAAAAAAAAAAAATTATCACCTGCTAGAATTTATGCAAAAATTAATTGATGCGATTCTAAAGACTGAGCAAAGTCCCCTTGCCCCACCACACGGGTCTCTAAAAAGCGGGCCCTCATGTAATGCTATTTTTTAAAGCATAACCGAAATAATCTCAGGGGCCGTTAGGCTTTCACACAGACCAATAATGTATCACATATCAAGCATTGGCATTCTCTAAGTCTGTGCAAATAACTTTCATGTTTAGAAGGAAACTAAAAGCTTTCACGCCAGGAACACCGTTTAGTTGGGTTTAATTGGGTTGATAAACGCATGTTTATAATCTTTTTAAAAATGTCTCTTTGAAAACCTAACCGAACCAAGATGTATTCTTGGAATATGCACCATAGGGTACATGCTTCTCCACGTGGATTGTGGTTTGAAATGTACTGAAGGGCTGTGGCCTCTTGAATGATTCAACACTGAATTGAGGAGGGTTGTGCCTTCCCTAAACACATCAACATAAGGTGATTGTGCACATATACTTATACACTCCCGCATTAGAAATTAACAGTAATACACTTGGGAGCGCTTTGTAGCTCCTTTGTTCTTCTATAAGATTGTTATTTTGGCCTTTAATTCAGTTTTATGCAGACAAGGAAAGTAGATAAGCACCCAAACAATCAGGACCTCGCCAGCATGTAGACACGTCCATATATGCAGAGCCATCTCAACAGCGTTATGGGCCCGTGGGCAGAGCGCTGCAGAGGGCAATGTCCAAATACATGTCATCACACTAGGTCATGCCTCGAGCCATCTCCAAGCACACCCATATTATCACACCACTTATGTCCGGCACCTTGATTGGCAGGGCAGGGAGCCGTTGGCTCCCTTCTCCACCATGGCTTTTATTTATTTGCATATCCTAAAAACAAATAAACCGTAAAATAAGCAAAACCAACCATGGGATTATAGGTATGTTTCTTGTATTCCTCCGACAAGCACACCCTACATGGGGCCACCATACTTGTGGGGTCCCCGGGAAACTGCCTAGTATGCCCAATGGAAAAGATGGCCCTGCATATATGTGCCATTTGTCTCCCTTCTCCACCATGGTTGTTTTTGTCTCCAATCCAAAAAAGCAAAGAACGGGGTAAGTTTTTGCCGCCAAACCAAAATGGGTTTTTTGGGGGTTATGATTTTCTTGTATTCCTCCGACAAGCATACCACACCTGGGGCCCCTATACTTGTGGGGCCCCCAGGCAACTGCTTAGTATTCCTAATGGAAAAGATGGCACTGCATATATGTGCCATTTGGCTCCCTTCTCCACCATGGGTTTTATTTGTCTGCACATCCTAAAAATGCACAGACAGTAGTTTAAGCAAAGCCAACCATGGGGTTATGGGTATGTTTGTTGTATTCCTCTGACAAGCATACCACACCTGGGGCCCCTATACTTGTGGGGCCCCCGGGCAACTGCCTAGTATGCCCAATGGAAAAGTTCTTTTGTTTTTCCCTTCCCGGAAAGCCCAAAAAAACACACCTGGGTTTCCCCCCGTAATACTTGTGGGGGCTCCCGGAAACTGAGCCTACAATGAATTGTAAAAGATGATTTGTAAGGCCAGGGCTCCCCCCACCAAGGGAGGAAGGGAGCATCCCTTGTAGAAGAGGCTTTCAGATTTTCATTAGCCGGAGAGAAGGGCTGAGAGCCGGCGTGCTGCGTGGGCAGCAGCTGTCACCAAGTGCCAGGCTCCAACTTCATAGGCCCCTCATTTCACACAGTAATAGAAAATATCTGCCCTATATTCATAAAATGGTCGTGGTTGTCAAACAGGAACTCGTCTCCTGTAGTATTTCTGAAAAATCAGTTATCATCAAGTGAGAAGTCCTCTTACTTTCCAAAAAATGCATTAATTCCACAAAGGCTCATAAGATGTTGCTTACATGGTCACAGCCTTAAAGGGGTTGTCTCGCTACAAAGATCAGCTTTCAACATGCAGGGAACACTAAATGAAGATGTTTTCCAAATATATTGCTTTGTTCATTTTTCTTTAAGGAGCTACAAGTGATTTTATCACCACCTGTGCTCTCTCTGGTTCCCCAAGTGACCGGCCTGTGTACTTCTTCTCCCCTGCTGTTTGTTCTGATAGCAGGGAGTGATGTCATCATACAGGTCACAGCACAGAACACACAGCAGCACAGAACTCAGGACAGTGAGAGCTTGTTTTTTATCTGATCTTTCAGACAATAGACAGTAATTACTGCTGTTTACTTTAAGGGTATGTTCACACGGCTTATTTTGGGGCACATTTCGCTGCGTATTTTGCGGTGTACTGCGCTCTAATACAAGCAAAATGCGCCCCATAATTACAGTAATTCACAGTTCTCATAGAGAACTATGGATTACGCCTCATCTCTCCGCTCGTACAATACAATTGTATGTGAGGTGAGATAATGAAAGTCTATGGGGCCGATCAGCGCGACTTCCTGAACACCCTCCATAATTGCAGGGTGTACTGTACGCCCCGCAATTAAACCGTGTGAACTTACCCTAACTCAGAGGCTTCCCTAGTCCTGACAGCATGATATTTATCTAATGTCTGAATACATGGAGCTCATATGCTAATTACAGACAGCTGGACCAGGAAGTGACAGAGCAAAGCAGCATTATTTCATCCATGCATCCTATGAAACTTTCGATGAGACAACCCCTTTAATTACAATAATTTAATTTTACAATTTTAAGGCACTTAAATCTCATAACTGATAAATTAATGAAAACATTTACATAATGTAGAAGCCGTATCAAGATGCTTAACTGTATAGGATAAATGAGTTCAAGGGGTATTCCCACATGTAGGAAAAGGCAAATGAAGATTGTTACTAAATAAGTTGCTGTTCTGATTGTGCTTCATTTCAGAGTTAAAACAGTTCTGGTCTCCTGCTTGTGTACAAAAGCTTCCCTAGTTTATCAACCACCTTTCTCTTCTGTAGAAGAGGGGTGTGGATGGTGACCTCATTCCCTGCTGTGTCTTATCAGCAGCACAGCAGCTTGTTCATGTTTCTTAGTGATAAAGATTAACCCTTTAGAGCTCTGTTGGTTAGACCCCTCCAACACCATTGTCCCTCAAATAGGCTCAACTAGGAATAACAAAGCTGAAATCTCAGTCAAAGTTGTAGAACTACCCACAGATTGAATAGGAAGTGGGAGCCTGAAGCTGAAGAACCAACCACATCCTGGACAGGAAGTAGGAGCCTAAAGCTGTAGAACCGCTCACAGACTGAACAGGAAGTGGGAGCCTAAAGCTGTAGAATCACCCACAGTCTGAACAGGAAGTGGGAGCCTGAAGCTGTAGAACCGCTCACAGCCTGAACAGGAAGTAGGAGCCTAACGCTGTAGAACCACTCACAGCTTGAACAGGAAGTGGGAGCCTAAAGCTGTAGAATCAACCACACTCTGAACTGGAAGTGGGAGCCTAAAGCTGTAGAATCGCCCACAGTCTGAACTGGAAGTGGGAGCCTAAAGCTGTAGAATCGCCCACAGTCTGAACAGGAAGTGGGAGCCTAAAGCTGTAGAACCACCCACAGCCTGAAAAGGAAGTGAGAACCTGAAGCTGTAGAATCACCCACAGCCTGAATAGGAATTGAGAACCTGAAACTGTAGAATCACCCACAGCTAAGGGGAGATATAATTTGTATAGGTAAATAAATGGTCCCTACCAACATGTATGGTAATAAACTGATTTATCTGTAACTCCCTCAAAAGACAAGGGGGCACTTCGTCTATCTGAGAAAAAAACACAAGTTTTAATTTCCACAGGTCAGTCACTACTGTAGAACCGCCCACAGTCTGAACAGGAAGTGGGAGCCTAAAGCTGTAGAATCGCCCAAGCCTGAACAGGAAGTGGGAGCCTAAAGTTGACTGTAAAGGGCAGGCTCTCTGAAACAGGGTGATGAGAACACCTCTTTAGCCCCTTAAGCCGCTGGCCTTAAAAATACTTAATGACCAGCACACTTTTTTGTTTGTTTTTGCCTCATTGTGTTTCAACAATCGTAACTTTAATTTTTTTTTAAATTTTTTTTTTTTTAAATAATGCAGTTGTATGAGACCTCGTTTTATGCGGGAGGAGTAATACTTTTTGGGGGCATAGTTTGAGTTCACATATATTAATTACTGCAGAATTTTTTTTCTCTGGAACCTGCAAAACGTTGGTTTCTGCAGCAAGACAACCTACACCAAATGATGTCTGAAGTCGGTGGGCAGTCGTTAAGGAGTTAAATATTATAACTGGTATCTTAATGAAAAAAATTAACATGACAAAGAAGTGGGAGCCTGAAGTTGTAGAACCGCCCACAGCCTGAACAGGAAGTGAGTCTGAAGCTATAGAACCGCCTGCACAGGAAGTGGGAGCCTGAAGCGGGAGAACTGAACACAGCCTGAACAGGAAGTGTGAACCTGAAGCTATAGACCAGCCCACATACTGAACAGGAAGTGGGAGCCCAAAGCTGTAGACCAGCCCACATCCTGAACAGGAAGTGGGAGCCCGAAGCTGTAGAACCGCTCACAGCCTGAACAGGAAGTGAGAGCCTGAAGCTATAGACCCGCCCACATCCTGAACAGGAAGTGAGATCCTGAAGCTATAGACCCGCCCACATCCTGAACAGGAAGTGAGAGCCTGAAGCTATAGACCCGCCCATATCCTGAACAGGAAGTGAGAGCCTGAAGCTGTAGAACCACCTGTATCTAAGGGGAGATATAATTTGTATAGGTAAATAAATGTCCCCTACGAACATGTATGGTAAAAAGCTAATTGATCTATAACCCCCTTAAAAGACAAGGGGGCACTCTGTCCATCTGGAGAACAAAGCAAGGTTTGATATCCATGGGTTAGTTACTGTTGTTGAACTATCCACAACCTTAACAGGAAGAGGGAGCCTGAAGCTATAGAACCACCCACAGCTTGAACAGAAAGTGGGAATCTGAAGCTGAACAATGGCCCATAATACAATTTTACACAAAATGGGAGTATAGGCAAAGTGCTGAAATTCAGTATTCTCTTGGACTGCACGACAAGTGCAGTTATTATTTTGTTGAGTATTGCAACTGTAGTCAGAACAGGTAAAGCAAACTTTGGATGCCAAGACTAATTTTTCTCATTAGAAGGCATTAAAGGGGTTTTGCCACAATGTCATTTCATACCTCCTGCATCCAGCTCTTCAGCTGTGTGCTCAGAAGAGGGCGAGTGTGACTTGCCTCTCTGTAGTTAAAGAGAGGTCTGTTTACATATAGAGCTGTGAGTAGTTACAATGTAACTCAGAGATAAAGTTTTTGCCTCACAGCACAAGGGTCCTAGGCTCAAATACTTGCAGAAACCAAACCTGTGGATTTATTTTCTCTTTATCAATGCACAGACCTGATTGAGGTTTCTTTTTATTTATTTGCACTGTTTGACTAATTACTAAGGAGCACAGAGGACGGGAGTAGAATGACAGCACCTGGGGTTTGAACACTCAGTAGCTGCCTGAGAGGAGAGGTGATGTCTGAGCATGTGCGACCAGGAGTGAGGAGCTCTCAGCCCTGGTCGTATCCCCTGGAGACGAGCTGTAAACAATGGATCACTAAAGGAGCAGCTAAAACAAAAACGGTGCAGAATTTTTAATAATGATGAATGGGGAAAATGTTTATTATTTAATTTACAAACTTCCCACGTCAATTTTGCTTTGTGGCAAAACCCCTTTAAGTGCAATGGATTGACTGTAAATTGAAATTCTACCAATCACGGTCTATAGCATGGACATACTGTAACTTGTTCTGGAAACTAGATCCGATTATGAAGAGGCTGTAATATGGTGAAGACTAATAAGACGTTTTCATGAGAGGACGACTGAGGCTATTAGTATTACATTGACTATTTCCACTGGTGTTAGTACAAGGGAATTCCATCTAAATGCAGCATTACTCGTGCTGGAGACCAACAGGCTGACGGCAGTAATAGCCGGGATGCAAATCTCCTGTGATGAAATGCTACTAAAGCAATCAAAAAAAATCTGCTGCAGTGAATGAAAAGCTTTATTCAGTAATAAACTGCAGTTCACCAGCCCTCAGCCGCCGCGGCTACAAACAGAACCGCTCCGCTTGATTAAATGGGAGATTGCTGCAGTGCAAAGCAAGAGTGAGAGGCTCTAAAGATGAAAAGCAGTGATGCATGATTTATATTGTTAATACAGACTATTAGGGCACTTACTAGCAGTGATGAGATCTCCCCCATGGGCATCCTGTAGTGTGGAGGCATTTATCATGCCTGGTTTCTTAAGCATTGCTTATGGAGCACATCATGTACATAATCTAGAAGCAAAGGTGGAGATGCAAACAGCCCGGCTTGTCCGGACAAAGCTCAGGGAGAAAATTCTGGTTAAAATTGAACTTGTCATGCCTATCTAAGACTTGCCCTGGGAAGACTGTATTGCCCCCCCCCCAAAAAAAAAAAACTACTAAAAAAAAATTTTCCC
>JAODAL010041556.1:0-35753 GCA_025379985.1 Phyllomedusa bahiana | reverse complement strand
CCTTCGATTTTAAGTGTGTGGTCATCCCCCTTCTGGGTAAGTGTGCCCCGGTCAGTCCACCTTCTGTGTAAGTGCGTCCCCGGTAGTCCACTTTTGGTGAAGTGCTGTCCCGGTCATCCCCCTTTTCTGGTTAATGCTTCCCCGGTCAGTCCACATTCAGGTTTAAATGCTGTCCTGGATTTGTCCACCCTCTAGTGTAAATGCTTTTATTATGTTAATATAAAAATGATGATTTTACTTTGGTGACCAAATATATAGTTTAGATTTCACATTTTTAGGCTTAGAGGCCAATGGCATCCAGGGGAAGTCCTGACCAGGCCAGCGTAGCTTTAACAGTGTATTGAAAAAAGGGCGTGTGTCTCGAAATTTTTTGAGAAAAATTCTATATAATAGGGTTATGCCACTTTGTAAAAGAGCTCACTATGAGCCGGTCTCAGAGAATGGGGAGATGGCCGACCCTTGCTTTTTCCCTGCCTCTTTTTATGCCCTTCCGGAAAAAGCTAGCAAGTGTTTTGGGAAATTCAGAACTCCATAATTTTAATGAGCAAGTTCACAAGCTCGGCCATCTCCTCACTCACTGAAGCCGGCTCGTAGTGAGCATCAAGCAGGGCCAAAACTGGGATTCTGATGTGGCAAGACTCCTTTAAGTATGATAGTTACCTGCACATTTTTAGCAGGTGTCCCATACAAAAAAATGCAAATAACTTTTAAACTTTAATTTTTAAAACCCAAAGCGGTCTTTATTTACTGCACAATGGAATACAAAACCATCCCCGTGGGGGCAAAAAGCCCCAGTCACACAGTTGCCGAATACTGATAAACAATTGCTCATATACCTACTGTTCATGGAGGGGAGCAATTGCTTAGTACATAACTGCACATCGGATAAGAACCAGTTCATACCAATATGCAGAAAATTCACGTCACCATATGGGGAGATTACTTAGGTGCAAAAATATTGATGAACAACCACTCACACACCTACTATCCCTGCGGGGGGTGATTGCTCATATTGCAGTCAATGTATTACACATAAATTTAAACTGACCTCCTTTCCCCCATAAAATCAAATGAGTCAAAAAGTTATGTAGGAAAGGCCCGCCATTTTCATCCAAGCTTGCTTGAACATGGTGCTTCATGTTAAGGAAGTTGCATGTCAGCATATCCACTGTGCTGCACTCGTATGAAAGTCGGGACTCCTGCCAGCCATCTCGAGACAACGGGACACTGTTCCCAAATCGGGAATGTCTCACCGAAATCGGGACGGTTGGGGGATTATGACTTGCCAGGTACAGTCTGCAGCTCCACAAGTGTTTTTGGTTTGTTCGGGAACATTCCCAGTTCCGGTAGCCCCCAACCTCCAAGAAAAAAAAGTCAGGCAATGTTAGGGACCGTTTACATGGCACAGAGCAAATACCGGTCAGATTATCCATCCGGTATTTGCTCTGTTTAGGGGCCGTGTACACGGCACGCAAGGGGACGACTTTTGTCCGCGGATTGCGGAGAAAATTCCTCCCCTTTTTTCGCATTACAGTTCATTCCACCAGAAAACCGGGGGAAGAAAGAAATGTTTTTTTTTTTTTGGACCACCGGCGTCTGAAAAAGCGCCGGCGGAAAAACCCCGTGAGGGGGGACCACTGCTAGATTTTCCATTGATGTTCGTCATAAGTTTGAAGGGGGTTACAGAGGCTTTCAAAACCAAAAACCCCGCGAAAAACCCTGCCGTGGGGACATGCCCTTAAATCAGATGAATTTGGAGGCCAAAGCTGCCTGGAGATAATCTGATCATTGAAACAAGCCTGAATTTCAGCCATGCTGATGCAAGACAGTAGACACCAACTTGCTGGAAGTAACCATGATGACCTATTTGTTGTACAGCACCAGAATTTTTTTCTCTGGGGCTACGTAAAGGGGCGAGTGCACTGCAGCAGGCCAGAAACATTTACGAAACCACATGCCAATATACGACACTAAATAGTCTCTGTGGATCCAGGTATGCTAGCATGCAACTCCCTAAACATGGAGCATCGTGTTTATGCATGCTTGGAAGCAAATGAAGGCTATATTCAACATATGTTGTGACATTATTTTGATTGTCATAGAGCACAACATTGCAGGATGTGGGGACTGGACCACCAAGACTGCCCCCCAGAAATCAACCAAACAGGGTGGGACCAGCAACCTGGGGCGGGGTTTAAACATAGGCCCTCTAAAATTTTAACTATTTTGCCATAGGCAAACAAAAAATCTATCAAAATCTCTACTGAAAAACCCACTAAAACGTAACTTTTATTATATCAAAAACTCTTAACCTCTATACACACTTTTTAAAAACCTGATCTCTATCCCATCATTTAACCCTTTTTTTTGGCTTCTAAAAGAAGGAAAGCTCCCTTTTTTTAATTTTTCAATTCTGGGGGAAAAACCCCACCAAACCAAAAAGAAAAGCCATAAAATACAGTAATTTACCAATTTCCAGTAAGGGACCCCAAACCCTCCTACTTTTGGGAAAATCGCCCCAATCTAAGGGACACGGACAAAAAAGGGGCCCCCCTTTTGGGGAACCCTAGCAGCAGGTGCCCTTTTCTAAACAGAGGTGAGAAATCCCCAATTTAAAAACTCATGCCTGACCTCCCCGACATTTTCACCCAGCTAACCGGGGCTTCACCCGGGGTTTAGAGGTCCGATGGGTTTTGGGCCCCAATAGGGGACGGGGGAAACCCCTTTAAACTGGAGCGAGTAAACTGCTGTATTTTATAAGGCTTTCCTTTTAAATTTAGGTGGTGTTTTCCCCAGATTTGATAATAGAAAGGGAAAGGCTTTTTCCTTCTTTGGAAGAAAAAAGGGGTTAAAGGTGGAGGTTAAAATCAGGTTTTTTAAATATGTTTTATAGAGGTGAAAAATTTAATCAAAAAAATTTAAACTTTTGTTTTAAAAATAGATAAGAAAAACTATAGATTTTAAAGTTTGCCTAGGGGAAAAATAGTAAATAAATGATCAAAAGTCACTCCTGTTCTTTTGGGGAAATTTCCCAAAATTTTTTGGGAAAAGATTATGTAACATAGGTCTCATCCCTATCCCGGGGGGCCCAAAAAATGCTTTGCCCGGCGGGCCCAGGACAACGGGTTAGGTAAAATTGGGTGACCGCCTAAAGCTCCACTTCATCCTAGGCAGAAAAAGGGGTGTAAGGAGTTATGGAGTTGGCTGAATTTTCCATTGAGAGAAGTGCAGGGGGGCGCTATATGCCTTATTTGCCTTGGGCACCAGAATACCTTGTCCCAGTCCTGTTTGTCGGGCTACATGTTCTGCAGGCCCGTCATAGAGTAAGGTACGTGCAGTTCCAATTTCGTTGGTAGTACTTTGAATACTTGAAAAGTTATTCATGCATTTTTGGGTAACAAAGCGACTGAGACTCCGGAGAATAAAGGGGAAAATCATAGGGAAAAGCACCCGGGGCCCCTTTAAAAATTTGGTGGCTAAATACAGCCCTCTAAAATTGAAACCCATAGGAAAAATTGGAAATTTCCTGGAAGGTTGAAGGCACAACTTTCTCGCCAATGTAATTGGGGGGCACAGCATCTTGGGTATAGGCTCTTTGCCCTAAAAGGCGGCCCCTAAAACGGCCCAAAAAACTTTTTTTGGGCCCCTGCTCCGGTGGCCTATTTTCCCTCCTGCTAAACCCCAAAGGCTGATAAATTTTTCAGCCTATTTAACTACATCCGTTTGAGGGGTCTGAACTTGCGATTTCTATCATGCAAGTCCCCTTTTCCCTTGGGTTTCTGCAAAAAGGGAAAAGGGTTTTTTTGCGTCCCTTTTCCCTTCGTTTCCCCTACGGTGGAAAAAAATCGTTTCATTTTAAAGGGGAAAACATGGGTTTCTCCCCCTTTTTTTCCCCCTGGGCCCCTCCACCCCTCGAAACCCGGGCCGTTGCATTGTTTAACGTGGTTCAGGGCCATTGGGGACTACCTCTCTTTTTAGTGCCCTTTTTTAAAGGCCTCTCGAACCCTCTTTGTTTTTCCGGGGGGCCCCACGAAAGGGGCCCCTGGAAGCCCCCCTAAGGCCACCTTTTGTTTAGCGGGGACCCGGGTCTGAAAATTTTGGGAAGCCTATCGGCCCTAGGGGACCCCCTTTTCCATCCTGGTCACGCTCACTCCACAAAGGGGTTTTCCCTGCCTCCTGGGGGGGTTCTTTTATCAGGCGTCAGTGTTACAGATGGCAAAGCTGCCCCCTGGGTTCTTTCCCTTTTTTTTCAAAATTTTCCAAACCAGATCCATCCCTTTGACCTGGGCTGACGCAAGCCTTTGGGCGGGTTGAATTTTCATCAGGCAGCGTGTGCTAATGCTCACCCACGGGCGGTAAATTTTTTTGGTTTTACCTCTTTTGTTTTCCCGCCCTCTGGGACTCCCTTTTTTTGGACACCCCCAAGGTGCTGCGTGGGGTGATGGGGACTCCCCCGTGCCCCCAAACAGACTGCACACCCCACCCTTTGGGGCCCCAAAATTTCCCCCAGGGCCAGGGCCGGACTGGGAAAAAAATCACCCCGGGCACTAAGCCCCAGAAAGCCCACATAAAATTACCCCTTTAAAAAAATTCCCTTTTTCTCGCACCTCGCCACTTTCAAAAATAAAACTACACTAAAAAAGCGGGCTTTCACAGGGAGCATTTTTGGTGCATTTTTTAGGGGTTTTCGGTGCTTTTTTTGGGGCAAAAGGGGGCCAGGGGCAGTTAACCTGAACATTTCCCACAAAAAACGCATCAAAAAATTCACCAAAAACCGCTCTGGTGAGAGCCCCCCCACACACAAGCCCAAAAGAGAAACAAGGGGGGTGCAAAAGAAACCCCTCATCACAGAGTCAGGTGTGCACTTGCTTTTTTAAAAAAAATCCCGGGGCCCAACCACAAATGCACACAATTGCACCAGCATAAACCCAAAAACCCCACCAATCACACCCCCCGTATCAGGTCCCATCACCCTGAATACAGCACTGATTCAAAACAGAAGTAAAAATTACCCCTGACAGCAAGACTCACAGGGGAAAAGTCATCTCTGAAAGGGATTGTTCTCTTCTCCTTTTCTTTTTCCTTCTGGCACAAACCCCATGGTCCCTTCCCCGATGAGTTTTTCCCTTCCATTTTTTTCTCCGTCCAGTTTCAGCATGGCCCAAAGGGCTTCTTCTCCCGGGCACTAAAAACCCTCCCCGTAAAAATTCAACAAAAACATCCCTTAGACTCCTCCCCTCTTCCAGCCTTTTTCCCATCAATTCCCCAAACAGCGTCTGTTTACCCTAAAAATTAGAAAAAATTAAAAAAAGTCAGATAAGTGGCAAAGAAAAAGGTAACCCCCATTAGGCAGACAGGGGGCCCGTAGCAGGCAGGGAGGGACATTAAAACAAAGGGAGGCAGGGCAGTATACAGGGCCCGGGAAGTATACAGGGAGACAGGGCCAGAAAAAACAGGGGGAGACAGGGCCCTTATAGGCAGGGCAGGGGGCAGTTTTATAGGCAGGCCGGGGCCGTGTATAGGTAGGCGGCCCGTGTTTTAGGTAGGGAGGGCCCATTAAGGCCCGCCCAAAGGGATGTAAAAGGTAGGCAGTGCAAATTTTAGGCAGCCAGGGCAGGGTATAGGCAGCCAGGGCAGGGGATCAAATAGCCCGGGGAGGGGCAGTATAAAAGCCAGGGCAGGGCCCAATTTTGGCAGCCAGGGGAGGGGGAGTTAAAAGCCCAAAGGGAGGGGTATTTAAAAAGGGGAGCCAGGGGAGGGGCAGTTTTAAAGCCCGGGCAGGCCCCATTAAAAGGGAGCCCGGGGAGGGGCATTTTAAAAGCCCGGGAAAGGGAAAAAAAGGGCAGCCAGGGCCAAAGGGGGAGTAAAATACCAAAGGGGAGGGCATTATTTTGGGAGGCCCCGGGCAGGGGCAGTATAAAACCAGGGCAGGGGCAGTATATAGCCAGGGCAGGGGCAGTATAGGCAGCCAGGGCGGGGGCAGTATTAGCCGGGCAGGGGAGTATAGGCACTAGGGCAGGGCTATAGGCACTGGGGCAGGGCAGTATATAGTCAGGCAGGTCAGTATATAGAGGGCGGGGGCATAAAGGCACAGGGGGGGGGCATATATACCGGGGCATATAAGCGGGGGCAGGGGCATATGGCACTAGGGCAGAGGCAGAATGGGCAGCTAGGCGGGGGCATATACAGCTAGGGCAGGGCAAAAGGGGCAGCCAGGGCAGGGGCTATAGGAGCCAGGGGGGAGCATATAGGCACCAAGCAGGGGCAGATAAGCCGGGGCAGGGCGGGGGCAGTATAAAGCCGGCAGGGCAGTAAAATAGCCAGGGCGGGGCAAAAGGCAGCGGGGCAGGGGCAGTATATACCAGGGCAGGGCAGAAGGCACCAGGCGGGGGCAGTAACAGCAGGCAGGGCAGTATAGGCAGCCAGGGCAGGGGCATATATCCGGGGCAGGGGCAGTAATAGCCAGGCAGGGGGGGGGCCCTTGAGCAGGGGCAGTAAGGCACCAGGGCGGGGGGCATAAGGCACGGGGGCAGGGGCATATGGGGCAGCCGGGGCAGGGGCAAAATAGGCACCAGGGCAGGGGAATATAGCCCGGGGACAGAAAGTAGTTTAAAAAAAATAAAAACCGTAAACTCACCGGAACCCCTGTCCCGTCCTCTTCCTCTGACCGGGTGGCCCCACTGCAGAGTGGGGGGCCGGGGAGCAGGCCCCGCGATGACGCATCACTCCGCGCCTGCCCCGGGGCCCCTGGGACGAACAGACGGATCAAGACCCCAATTTTCAGCCTCAGCCGCTGCTGCACCGCGCGGTCCCGGGCGGCCCGTGATGGCTGCTGGCTGGGTCGGTACGCCCCTGCAGCCGGGGCAGGGGGGGGGCTGTGGGCCCCCTGCCACGGGGGTCCCCCGGGCCCTTCGCCCATTGGGGCCCCTTAGCCGCCAAAACCCCGCACTCTGGCCCGCCGGGGGGGAACCCTCCCCCGGCGGGCGATCCGGCCCCCCCTGCGGCCCGGACCCTAGGGGCCCGCCGGGCAAAAATCCCCGGTTCCCCCTTGGTCAGTCCGGGCCTCCCGGGGGCTTCTTCTAAAAAGCCAGCGCCCCAAAACTTTTACCAACGATCACCTATGCAGCAGGAAGGAAAAGGCCACCGGGCAGGTAAACCCGCGTTTGGTCACCTAGTTCCGTCCCTCAAGCCCCATCCCAAGGGGGCTGTCCCCCCAATGAATGGGACGAAAAAAGGATTTTAGGGTGAGTACAAAAACCCAAAATTGGGGGGACACCAATTTTTTGATGAACGCGCCGTTACTGCAGTGGGGCTCCCGGGTTTTATGAGAGCGGCACGCATTAGTTAAGTCTGTAGCACGTTCCGTTCAACAAGGCAGGAGAACAAGAAGAAGGATTGCAGTAGGAAGGCATAGGATTACAATTGGGCTTTGTTCCACCAGCACATGGCTGGGATCTCTCTGAAGGGACTGTTTCTGTAAAGGACAGAGGAAGGTTTCAGAGGCTGTTTTTGGAGAAGCCTAATCTACATCTGCCAGTAACAAGAACCCTTGTGTAGACTCGAAATTTAGGATACTGGGAACAGAATTACAGGAGTCAAGTGTACCATTCAACCCGCAATATTCTCTCTGGTAGTCACTGAAATGCAGTCCTAAAATTAATATCAGGGAAAATGCTTCCACAACAGGGAAGGTGCTGGACGGAGTACCGGTTATATCTCCGAGGTTCCTCTAGTGCTGCAAATGTTTGACCATTCTCTGCATGACTATCATAGCAGGTAGTACCCGCCATGTTCTTTCCTCCTTTTAGGCACTACTCATATAAGATTTATGCCCTTCACTTGTGCTAGTTATCAGGACACCTTGAAATATTCACCCCGGTGGGGCTTTAATGGAGCCATATTAACCTACAGGGCAGATGTAGTTCATATTGGACTAGATATGTTCTATTTACTGAACGTATACACTTTATGTATTAGACATAAAAGGTGGAAGTCTCTGCTTTGAGTCCGGCCCATTGGGAAGTACAGCAATTCTGACAATGTTTGCCCTTTAGATTCCTATGGCCCTGTCACAGCCCCACCGAAAGACACCACAAACGAATACATCAATGTCATTTTAGTGGGGCCGAACTAATTTATTATAATTTATGTATAGTCAGCTATATAACATCATGCAGCAGATTCTCCGTGTAGCCTCAAAGTCGTTGATCAACAATCAAAATTAATTTTGCTCTTTTTCTTTAACGAACAAAAATGTATGAAAAAGTAGAGATAATAAAATGTGAAGTTATGGTTCCTGACCAAATTAGTTGTAGTGTATTATATAGTAAGCAGATGTTGATTGAGGATTTTAAAGGGGTTTTCTCACCACAGTGATTAGCCTTTAACATGTTGGGAAAGGTAAATGAAGACTATTACCAAATACATTGTTGTTTTGATTTTGCTTTGTTCAGGAGATTTTATCTACTGCTTGTGTACACAAGTTTCGCTTGGTTACTGACCAGCTCTTCCTGTTCTCTATCTTATCTGATTGCTCCACAAGCTGCCGTCTGACCATGATGAGTCTTATCTCTAGCACAGAGTCTTATCTCTAGCACAGGAGTTTGTTTACCTATGTCAATGACAAGTTTTAACCTTTTATAGCCCTGTAGCCTTGTGCAATACAGATTATAAACCTCCTGCACTCATATCCATGTAAAGGGATCAGCTAGGAATAGCAGAGCAGATATGTCAATCACAGATATAGATCCATCCACAGCCTTACCAGGAAGTGTGGGTCTAAAGCTGGCTGTGGCTCTGTGAAACAGCATGATGAGTGCACCTCTTTAAAGGGGTTGTCCACGAAAAAACCCAACATTACACTGGGATGAGGGAGGGCAAAAAAAGAAAAAAAACCCTGATACATACTTAACTGTCCCCTGCTGATGCCGCTCCTGAGCTCGCAGGCCATCTGCTCCTCTTGACTTCTGGTTTTTCGTGGAGAGGCTCACACTTTATTCACTTACAATGGAGCATGAGCCTCTTTAGCATTTCAGGTCAAGAGCCTGGAAGTCAAGACGATTGACGGGAGTTCAGGAGCAGCGGGGGACGGGTAGGTTAATATCAGTTTTTTTCTTTTTTTGCTCACCCTTGCCACAATGTCACGTAATTTTTTTTAACAGTAACTTAAAAATTTTAAAGTACTTTAAAAAACTTCTTTACTGCCCTCCCTAGCAGTACGCACCCCCTGAGCTATGGGTGTTCCCCGCAGGTCTTTCACGTTCATGGCGCACATGAAACTGCAGCCAACCACTGGCATCAGCAGGATCATGACCACTGAGGTCGAGGCACCGTGGGAGTCACTGATATGAATCAGTGAGGGACATTGGGAAAGGTAAGTACCAGTTAATATTTTATTTCAGCACAGTAGAGGAGCGGTAGGGAAGTTTTTAAAAGCATTGAAAAATTTCTTGTAATGGATACATTTGGTAAAGAAAAATAAAGTCAAAAACATAAAATGGAATTTTAAAACTACGGAAATGAAATTATTGCATTTTTTTTCACATTTTTTTCACATTTTTTTACACCCTTCATATTTCAGAATTAACAAAGTGTGGACACCTAATATGTGTAGGTTTTTTTTGTGTGTGTTTAATGTATGCACAATTATTTTTTATTAAATTATTTTTATTTTATTATTTTTTTATTTTTCTCCACACTTTTTTTTAATTCTCATAAAGGGATAACTGTTTTACATTTTTTTTTTACACTTATTAATGTATTAGCATATTCATACAATATATTATAATCGCTGTCAGTTTGACACAGGCAGCAGTCAGGGCAGCACACAGTCTGCCCTGATCACTGGCTTCTTACACAGACAGCCCTGGGGCTACTCTAGGTCCCCAGGGCTGACTGTGCAGCCGTTCCCCGGCTCTGTCGGGTCACCGGGATTCCCGATCACCCGACAGAGCAGCGGAAAGCTCTTTGATTATGCTGTGGTCACGAACCGTGGCAATCAAAGGGTTAAGTGTGGGGAGCGAAGGTTTCTCCTGCTCCCAGGTGCTTGCAGAGACTGTGCTGGGAACAGGGTTTTGA
Source organism: Phyllomedusa bahiana (assembly GCA_025379985.1). Lineage (NCBI taxonomy): Eukaryota > Metazoa > Chordata > Amphibia > Anura > Hylidae > Phyllomedusa > Phyllomedusa bahiana. The sequence goes on along the minus strand of JAODAL010041556.1, from coordinate 25,676 downwards.
AACTGCTCTGACCCGGGCGCCGCTGCAGCGCCGGGCGCCGCTGCAGCGCCGGGCGCCGCAAACTCTGATGTCTGCAGCTACGTCAAAAGACGGTGAGCAATTGTTTTTTTCTGTTTAATTATTGTTTAGACCTTTGCTGTACTGTGTGACTGAAGGGCAGATGGTGTAAAGAAGAAAGGAAAAAAATTGGGTTTTAAGAGTCATTTGAGGTTTTATAAAATTATTGCATAAGGCAACAGTGCTCTGTAGGGATCAAGTTTGTCAGTGAGAAAAATAAACAAGCTCCTGACCTGCTGATAAGACACAACAGGGAGTGATGTCACCATCCCGGCCAGAGCTGTTGGAACAGAGTGAGGTAGTTGGTAACCTAGGGAAGCCTCTGCACACAAGCAGATTAGAGGAATTGCTCTAACTCTGAAATGAAGCAAAGTGAGAATAGAAATGTATTTGGTAACCTTTATCAACATTTTCCTAAGTGTTTAACTCCTTAACGACCGCCCACCATCTTTTGGCGTCAGGCATTTCAGGTCGTTCATCTGCAGCGACGTCTTTTGGCGTTGCTGCAGACATCGGAGTTTGCGGCGCCCGGCACCGCAGCAGCGCTGTGAACGGGGCTGTACTACACAGCCCTGATCCCAGCACAGCTCCTGCAAGCGCAGGGGAGCGGGGGAAACCTCCGCTCCCCGGTGCTTTAACCATTTGATTGCCGCAGTTTATCACCGCAGCGCAATCAAAGGGTTTCCTGCTCTGTCGGGTGATCGGGACCCGACAGTAGCCCCAGGGCTGTCTGTGTAACAGGGCAGACTGTGTGCTGTCCTGATCACTGCCTGTGTCAGACTGACACAGATTATAATGTAATAGCATATGTGAATATGCTAACACATTACTAAGTGTAAAAAAAAAAATAAACAGTTCTCCCTTCATGGAATTTAAAAAAAAAAAAAAAAAAAGTAAAAAATATAAAAAGTGTAAAATAATAAAATAAAAAAATAAAATAAAAATAAATACTGAATAAAAAATAATTGTTCATACATTAAACACACAAACACCTACACCTATTAGGTATCCACACTACCGTAATAACCTGTAGAATTAATCTAACAAGTTATTATGTGTGACATGTGAATGGTGTATAAAAAAAAAAAAAAAAAAAATCTGCAATTATTTATAAGTGAACTTTAACTATTCCCCCATAAAGTACAACTTGTCTTGAATAAAACGAGGCCACATACAACTGCGTCATTGAAAAAATAAAAAAGTTACAACTGTTGAAACGCAAAGAGGCAAAAACTAAAAAAATGTTCTGGTCATTAACTACTGTTCAGGCGTTCGGCTTAGGGCTTGTTCACACGACGTTTTTGTGATCCGTTTTACGGATCCGTTTTATGGATCCGCAAAACGGATCTAACCATTGTCAGTGAGATTAACATTGCTTTCAATGGTAAAAGCGCATCGCTGTTCACACGAGTGATCGCCGATGCGCTTTTCGGATCCGTTTTAAGAAGTGACATGTCAATTCTTTTTGCGTTTTACGCAAGAGAAATCCCCATAGGAAATAATGGCGTGCGCTTTTGGCATCCCGAAAGCAGATCCAAAAGCGCAGCATACATTTGGGTGCGATTTGGATCCACTTTTGATGCCAAAAACGCATCCGTAAAACGCATTGGATTTAAATTAAATATAAAATTTGAATATTATGTTTGGGTTATATTTTGTATCATTTTAATGGGATGGTTAATTTTTCTGATGCAATGTGCTATTGGAAAATGCCTTCATTCTACATGAGTAAAGGAGAGGAGGACAATGTCAGTCCCACAGCCCCAGCTGTTGGTTGATTTGAAAATCAATAATTGGGGGGGGGGGGGTGCAGATTCTAAAATCATAGGTGTATGTACAGTTGATTGGCACTAGGTAAAAAAAGGGTTTTTTCTTGGTCATTGATAGGTTATATTATATTTAAATTGCAGTTTGATAGATTGATTTAAATAAAGCATTGAAAAAACGGATCCAAAAAACGGATCCGTAAAACGCATCCAATACGCATCCAAAAAAGGATCAACTGCTACGTTTTGCGGATCCGCTTTTTGGATGCAGTTTGCATCCAGATTTCGCAGGTTAAAAATGGATCCGTAAAACGCATCCAAAACGCCGTGTGAACAAGCCCTTAAGGGGTTAAAACTAATCTGTCCCATGTGGTCAGAAAGATTTGACACTTTATACAAGACACTTGTGACCAGTCATCAAGCAGGTCCCAGTTTCATCCTGGATTTATAATATTCAGCGGTTTGGTTTCAGATATCTTTGCTATATTCCTACAATATTTAACACTAAGACAAGACTATTTACAAATATTTACAAAACTAACATTCAGACATACTTGACAAAAATCTGAGCTTCATAGTGAAAATTTTATATGCGTACCATGTGGTCACTTTACTTACCTCAAGAAAGTAGTCAGATGAATCATGTAGAAGCATAATCAAGGTACCTGCTCTGACGTAGTTGGCACAATAAGAGAATGCAACCAGAAAGATGGTGATGAAATGATGTACCGTCTGCTCCATCAGGTCCTACAAGTAGAATGAACAGCAACAAAGCAATGGGACATGTACCATGGTCATATATTTGATTGAAGGGGCTGATTAACTCCACCCAAAAAAACTACCTAATAGCACCAAATGGGATAAGAGAACAAAAAAAAAAAGAAAAACAATTACTCCTCTTTGTACTCATGGCCCTTCATCACTTATGCAGCGTTCACATCCGGAGCGGTGTTGTCAATGGGACAGAAAACAAAAACGATCGGCACATAGTACATAGTTACATAGTTTATAAAGCCAAAAACAGACAGACGTCCATCCAGTTCAGCCTATTGTCCTATAGTGTTGATCCAGAGGAAGGCAAAACCCCCATTAGGTAGAAGCCAATTGTCCTCATTTTAGGAAAAAATCTAGAACAATTTTAAAGGGAATGTGTCAAAAAAATTAGTAATTGTTTAAGTCCCATTTTTATTTTACACACATTTTTTTTTTTTTTTTTAGGAATTTTTGTTTTAATTTTTCATATCACTTTCAATATTTTTCAATAATTCTTAAGTCTTGCAGTCTTCACTTTGGCCACTAGGCCTTGTTTGCACTGCTTTAACAGCAGTCAGACAGATGCTTTACAGTAGCTTCATGCACATAGGAGACTTAAGACTGACTCAGTCCCATTCACTTCTATAGGAGAGTTTTCTAGTCATGCATATTTATGTATTCAGAAAGTAGTAGAAATGCATTTTGAAATAGTTCCTATATTCATTGTTGGACTGACTCTTTGCGTTTGCAGAGTGCTGCTGATGCGCTTTTGTGTTTGCACTGTTTGCCGCCATGTCAGCGTGCACCAACATCAGGGAATGTGTCATCAAAAATGACTTATTGTTTAACTCACGTTTTTATGTTAAACACATTTTTTAGGAATTTTTGGTTCTATTTTTTTATTTTTCCATATCAATTTTTTAATAATTCTTAAGTCCTGCAGTTGCACTTTGGCCTCTAAGCCTAATATTCGTCTGACACTTCCTGTTCTGTAGAGAAAGATTCTCAGTTGGCTGTTCATTATCAGCTCAGGCAGGATCAAACTGAAAGGAGACACCAGTGTGAATAGATAAGAGAGGATCCACCAGTCACAAGAGAAGATAGTCACAGTTCACCCTTTCACCTCCCTGCACAGTGATTTCTTCCCAGGTCACAGAGCATGACTAGAAAACTATCCTATAGAAGTGAATGGGACTGAGTCTGTCTTAAGGCTCCTATGTGCATGAAGCTGCTGTAAAGCATCTGTCTGACTGCTGTTAAAGCAGTGCAAACAAGGCCTTGTGGCCAAAGTGAAAACTGAAGGACTTCAGAATTATTAAAAAAATATTGAAAGTGATCTGGAAAATTAAAAAAAAATAACCAAGAATTCCTAAAAATTTGTTTAACATAAAAACGTGAGTTGAACAATAAGTCATTTTTGATGACACATTCCCTTTAACTTTGAGTCCACCTAGGGTACTACACCACTAGGGGGAGCAGTCATTTTTACAGCCTAGTGCATTGTAATACAATGCATTAGGGTGTACACAGATGGCGGCACTGTTTCTCATTGATTTAGACACCGCGGCCATCTGTGCCATGGTGTCTAAGGGGTTAAACAGCACTGGAAGGTGCCGGTAACATCCCGCGCTGTAAGCGTCGAGTTTTAGCTGCAATTAACAGCTGACACCTAGCAGCTGTGTAGCGGGATTGCGCTGCAATCGCACTAGAAAGCCTCTTACCGGCATCAGGAAGTACTCATACGTCCAATGTCGGTAAGGGGTTGAAGGGGTTGTCCGGAACTTACAAAAGCTCATTGGTCTGCTGGGGTATGAGAAATACAAAAAAAGAAGTATGTGATGTTGTGGCCTGTGATTGGCTGCATATAGCACGTGAACGGGACGGCCACAGGGACGGAACAGGAGCGTCACAGAGGTGAGTATACTTCTTTTTTTCTATATCTAATCATACCCCAGTGGGCCAATGAGATTTTGTAAATCCGGACAATCCTGTGAGGGTCTTAGCACACATTTTTGATCAAAACTGTGAGGGCCCATCCACCAACGACAAGGTGACCTCAGTTCAGATGGGAACCTACACCATAGCATTCTCACCTCATTTGGTGCCTTCCCAGGCCTCCATACTTTCAGGGAATAAAGGTCCGAGCTACACTCTATACTGATTAACCCTTTTAGCGCCATACCAGAAAAGTACTTAATGAACAGCTAAATTTTGTAGTTTTTGCCTCCCTGCGTTTCAACAGTTGTAACTTTTTTATCTTTTAAGTCCAGAGCTGTATGAGGACCTCATTGATGCGAGAAAAGTTGTATTTTTGGAGGCGTAGGTTAAGTTTACAAATAAATTACTGTAGTATTTTTTTTTTTTTTTACTATTTTTGGGGTTTTTTTCTAAATAATTTTTTTACAGCATTCACATTTGACACTAAGTATCCAGTTAGATGAATTCGACAGGTTATTACGGTAGTGTAGATACATAATATGTGTCTTTTTTAATGTAAGGTATGCACAATAACTTTTTTTTATTAAATATTTATTTTTATTTTATTTTTTTCTATACTTTTTTAATTTTTTTTACTTTTTTAATCCTATTAAGGGGTAACTATTGTCCTTTTTTAACACTTAGTAATTTATTATTACATTAATATAATATATTAATATATAATATATAATATATTCTAATACATTACAATTTTTGTCAGTTTGATACAGGCAGCAGTCAAGGCAGCACATAGTGTGCCCTGACTGCAGACTTGTTATAGAGACAGCCCTGGGGCTACTCTAGGTCCTCAGATGTTCAGATGTTCCCTGGTCTCCATCGGGTCACCAGAATTCCCGATCACCCAATGGAGCAGGGGAATGATTTGATTATGCTGTGGTCACAGACTGCGGCAATCAAAGGGTTAAGCGCCAGGGATCGGAGACTTCCTCCGCTCTCCGATGCTTATAGAGACTGCTCTAGGAACAGAACTGTTAAGTACAGCTCTGTTCCTAGCGCAGCTGCGGCGCTGGGAGCCACAAAACCCCTATTGTGCAGCAAGGCCAAAAGACGTTGCTGCAGAATAACGACCTACAATGCCTGCTGTCAAAAGACGGTGGACAGTCGTTGAGGGGGAATGAAGGTCCCAGCTACATTCTATACTGGTTAAAAACAGTCTCTGGATGGGTGGAGTGCAGGACCATAATGGAGGCTGCCATTCCCCTATACACTCCACTCATCCACAGAGACTGTTTTTAATCAGCATAGAATGTAGCTGGGACCTTCAAAAGTCGTAACTTTTTTATTTTTTCAATTAAGCAGTAGCACAAAGACTTGTTTTATGTGGGAGAAGTTGTACTTTTTGGGGGCATAGTTGGGGGACATAGTTTGAGTTTATGTATTATGTTTTTTTAATGATTTATTGCACCATTCACATTTCTCACTAAATAACCTGTTAGATTAATTCTACAGGTTATTACAGTGCTGTGGATACCTAAGATGTGTATTTTTTTCTTTTTTGTATAATGTAGGCACAATAATTTTTTTATTAAATATTTATTTTAATTATTTTTTCCACACACTAACTTTTTTTTATCCCATTAAGGGATAACTATTGTACTTTTTTTTTTTTACACTTGGTAATGTATTAGCATACATGAATACGCTAATACATTACCTTTTGTGTCAGTGTGACACAGGCAGCAGTCAGGGCAGCACACAGTGTGCCCTGATCGCTGGCTACTTATACAGACAGCCCTGGTGCTACTCTAGGTTCTCAGGGCTGACTGTGCAGACATTCCTCAAGCTCCATCGGGTCACCAGGAATCCCGATAACCCGATGGAGCAGGGGAATGCACTTTTATTTTTTCTCAGACCGCGGCAAACAAGGGTTAAGCTTCGGGGATCTGAGGTTTCTTCCACTTCCTGGTTCTTCCAGAGACTGTGCTAGGATCAGAGCTGTTAAGTACAGCTCTGTTCCTAGCACATCTACGGCACTGGGAGCCACAATAATCCTAGAGTCTAGAGAAGGTGCTGCAGAAAGAAGACACGCACCGCTCGCTGTCTACAGCCCGTGGGCAGTCGTTAAGGATTAAAAAGGATGGTGAGTGATCTAATATTAGTTTACTAATCTGTGAGTTTTCTATCCATAAAATACAAACGCACCTACCTTTCTTTTTATATCAAAAGCCAAAGTGAGGAGCATCGATGTGTAAAACGCCAGCTGCAGCATGTAGTAGCTGTACACGGAGATCTCCAATGGCTGCGTACAAAAGAACAGACAGATTATATTTCCCAGTGTAGACTGCAGGGTAAAGATTCTTAATATTAACCTTATAATATTAACTCTTATTTCATTATATTCTGGAAATTGCAGCTTATTCTATTTTAAATGAAATATTACAACTAATATATGTTCTATTACTTATTCTTCATTGAGATATCCCACAATTTTGAAGGGTTACCCTTATCCATGTGTGTTGTGGTCCAAGGTGTTGTGCCGAATGTGTTACCATAATAATTCTGTATTAGAAGTATTCTGCATTAGAAGATGTATAGAAGTATGAAAATGGCAGACCTGGGGGTTTACATTAGGCCACTAACTATCATGAGACACTATTAGATCTCCTTATTGCATCATGTTATGATATCAATGAATGAAATACAAGAGAAATGTGCAGGTAAAAGGTAAACTGCCCATCGAGTAATTATATATATATATATATATATATATATATATATATATATATATATATATATATATTAAATACAAACAGACTTAGCCCTTAAAGGGGTATTCCCGTCACAGTGAGTGCTGCTGGATGGGCCATTTCCTTTAAAGTAAGCAATTTTCATAATGCATGTTATTAAAACACATGTATGCTTTACCTAATACAGGCCTTTTGTGCATGTTTAACTTGATCTCTTGTCTCCTTGCTTACCGTCCACCTCTATGTGCTTTCAGTGGTGGCCAATAATGTAGGGTTATCAAAGACTGTCTGAGACTTGCAGCTTCCTCTGGAGTCATGTTATGATATTATGGGCCCCCATTTGTGACATGGCAGGAAGTGCAAGCTTGCAGGACACGTGCCCCCATTTATAAGTCCTCCCAGCATGCTCCTCTGCTCCGTGTAAGAGTTGAAGGTCCCTGACATCATAATACATCACAAATTTCCATGACAATGGCTTCGTTGTAGGGAGTAGTATAACGTTGTACTGTGATAACCATAGGAAGCAGCAGAAAAGTGAAGAAATCAGGCGATACCTTTTAGAGGTTGACAAAGTATATTTTTTATATTAAGTTTTCGAGAGTACTAACTCTCTTCTTCAGATTGATCTTATACAAAAAATTAAATTCACAGACTTTTATACACATTAGACAATGGTCTCCAAAGGATCTTAAACTTTAGGGATAACAAAATGGAACATAACCGAAAAAATGCATGTTATTTACAACCGGTGGATAGAAGGGACAATAGATCTTGCTGTTATCTGTTTGCTATCAGTTGTGGTCTCCATAGAAAGACCAGTTTGGGTGATATGAAACTAGCATGGATATGAAGCCCATATTGCAAAGTTTGACATTTTTGCATTAGCTTAAATTCCCGTTTCCTCTTCTTCCTATGCATCTTAAAATGCCCCATTCAGACCACAAACTGCAAATCTTCAATGGAGTGGTCTTCTCCAGAGAAATGTGCAGACACTGAGAGATCTGTCCTGCTTTTATTAACCCCTTACCGACAAATGACGTATGAGTACATCAAAATGCCGGTAAGGAGCTTTGTAGCGGGATCGTAGCACGATCCCGCTATACAGCTGCCGGGTGTTAGTGGCTAATTGCAGCTAACACCTGGCGGTTACAGCACGGGGCGACGCGGCTTAGATGCCACAGCAAAGATGTTGTGCCTAAATCAATGAGAAACAGTGCCGCATACCATTCCTCACTGCGATTGGGACATCAGCGGTGAAATCACTGTGTCCCGATCACTGAACATGGCAGCTGGAAGACTTGTGAAGGCTTCCATCACTGCCATGTTTTCCATGTCCCCACTTCCAGCCCCAGGCAGGAAGTGGGGAAGCTGCCGTCTTTGTACACCCTAAGGCACAGGTGTCAAACTGGCGGCCCTCCAGCTGTTGGGAAACTACAACTCCCATCATGTATTTGTATAATCTATAACAGTGGGCATGATGGGAGTTGTAGTTTCCCAACAGCTGGAGGGCCGCCAGTTTGACACCCCTGCCCTAATGCAATGTATTAGGCTGTATAAATTATCGCGCCCACTAGTGGTGAAGCACCCTAGGGGAACTCAAAGTTAAAGTAAAAAAAAAAAAAAGTGTACAAGAAATAAAAAAGTATTAAAAGTTCAAATCACCCCCCTTTCGCCATTTTACAAATAAAAAAAAATTTAATTAAAAAGTTCCCCATATTTGGTATCATCGCGTCCGAAAAAGTCCGATCTATTAAAATATAACATCATTTATCCCGTACACTGAACAGCATAGAAGAAAAAAAAATCGAAATGGCAAAATTGCGTTTTTTTGGTCATTTCACGTCCCATAAAAATTGGAATAAAATTGATCAAAAAAGTCCCATATATTCCAAACTGCTAGCAATAAAAAGTGCACTTTTTTTTTACTAGCACAACAAAAAATGCCCCTCACTCACGTCCGTAGGTGTTAGTACAAAAAAGTTATTGGTCACAGAAAATGGCACCACGGCACAAATTTCAAAAAAAGAAAATGTTTGGAATTTTTTTTTACGGTACCAAAACATAACGGAAATCGTACATGTTTGGTATTGGTGGATGCAAATCAACCTGCAGAATACAGATAACGCATATTTTTTACCGAAGAATGAACACCGTAAAAACAAAACTTCCGTAAACATGGCACAAGTAAGTTTTTTTCACATTTTGCCTCACTTTTTTTTTGCAGTTTCCCAGTATATTATATGGTAATATGAATAACACCATTATAAAGTGCATCTAAAGTCCTCACACGTCTATGTAGGTGGAAAAATAAAAAAGTTATGGCTTTCAGAAGGCGAGGAGGAAAAAAACTTAGAGCCATATTATTATGACCGGCGTTAATAATAATAATGATAATAATAATAATCTTAATTTATATAGGGCCAACATATATCGCAGCACTTTACAATACAGAGGGAATAAGCACAGATAAACAAGGCATTACATTACAAATGAGACAATGAGGTGTGAGGGCCCTGCTCGTAAGAGTTTACAATCTATTAGGGTGTATGGGTGAAACAAAGGGTGACAAGTGCTTGGTTTACAATGGTCCAGCCATGTTACATAAATATAGGGTCGTTTACGTAAAAAAGTGCAGGAACCTGCCATCCCGACCATACATCTATACATAGATTTGTGCCTGTGGGTGCCCAAGTGCAGGAAGTGACGAATATGTGACAAAATTTGGGGGCTTAACAATTAGGGATTTTGATAGGCTTGTCTTAGAAGATGAGTTTTCAGAGCACCCTTAAAACTGCGAGGGTTGAGAGTGTGCCTGATCACATGGGGTAACATGTTCCAGAGAACTCGTGCAATATGTGCGAAATCTTGTAGACGGGCATGGGAGGTTCGGATGAGTGAGGTGTGTAGTCTTAGATCAGTAGCAGAGCGGAGAGCCCGGGTAGGGTGGTAGACAGAGATGAGGGAGGAGATGTAGGGGGTGCACCACTGTGGAGAGCTTTATAGGTGAGAGTGATTAGTTTATGTTGTATTCTGTACTGAACGAGCAGGCATTGCAGAGACTGACACAGGGTAGAGGCATCAGTATAGCGGCTGGAAAGAAAGACGAGCCTGGCTGCTGCATTCAGGACAGATTGGAGAGGGGAGAGTTTGCAGAGAGGGAGACCGATAAGCAGGGAGTTACAGTAGTCAAGACGAGAAAGAATAAGAGCATCAAGGAGAGTTTGAGTTGTTTCCACAGTGAGAAAAGGACGGATTCTGGAGATGTTCTTGAGGTTCAGGTACAGGAGCGGGCAAGGGCTTGGATATATGGGGAGACGGTCAGATCAGAGTCTAGTATAACCCCCCGACAGCGGGCCTGCTGCCTAGGAGAAATGGTGGTTCCACACACACAGACAGAGAGATAGCAGGCGTTAATAATGAATCAGTGTGAGTTCCTGTGCTGACTGAGTCTCTGCCCTGTTTCCCCATATAGAGGCCTGTGGTGGGACATTGCACACACATAATCAGATGGACTTTGTTGGAAGACCTGCAGGAAAATGTACCCCTGATTTAGGGTACCTTCTGCGACTGTGGTGTGAATGTGCCTGCAGGTCCGGCACCAGATTTCCAGATAGGGTGAGGCGCCATTTTCAGTTGGTGGCCTTCCGACCCCTCTGGACAATAAATTGTCACAGGTTAGGTGGTTGGTAGAAGGAAAGGAGAACGGAGATTGGGAATATTTCTTTAAAGGGGTTTTGCCAGGATGTAATGTTGACATAGGATCCTCCAAAATGGGTATTTAATCACTTTTCTAAATATATGTGATTACAAAAAGTGAAGCCTCTGAGAGCCACAGCATTGCTCAGTCCCCCTTAGTTACCTGAAAGTTTACATTAGACACGACCAGAGGAGCTGATCTGGCCGCGCTGCGTGACACACTTTTTTATCTGATGACAGGGAACATGAATGAGCTTTCAAGGGACTGTGGAGAAAGTGCAGTGTATGAGTCTGTCTGCTGTATAGAGAATCCACTGTTGTAATGTTATTATTTGAGTAAACTTTAGAGACGCTCATTTCTTCCTCCTTGTCTGCTCACCCCCTCCCTTTCACCCCTGCAGAGTTCATGACTCAGCATGATTTGTTTATATTCTCCCCTGAACTGATAAGAAGGTAAGGAACTCACTTCGTGGCAAAACCCCTTTAAATGTGCTGTCTTTATGTAGCTGGAGCTCCCTTGCAATCCTTTGTAGGATCTCCAGCTGTGGAATATACAGTAAGTGACAGCTTGAGTCCCCTTGTATGTTAGTAAACTGTCCTTGTTGATGACTGCTGGTTTGCTAATTTGGATGAGCAGCAGTCGTCAACAATCGCAATATGGGCTCAATATCCATGCTAGTGTCATGTTACCCTATGTGTGAACTGCATATAGGAATTAAAAAAAAAATGCATTACTGCTAAGGATATATGAAAATTTGGGGTTCTTAGTTCACAATTTTGATCAAAAGTGTTAAGCTCACCTCCCGATTTCGTCACTAGCTAGTCCTTTTCAGTCCCTGAATTGTTGAAGTCTGAACAGGCTCCAAGAGAGGTAATGTTTTAGTGTTAGGACTCACCTGTACTGGGGTCCCCTTGACGAAATCGGGAGGTAAGCTTAAGCACTTTTGATCAAAATTGTGAACTAAGAACCCCAAATTTTCATATATCCTTAGCAGTAATGCATTTTAAAAAAAAATCCTATATGCCTTTGATGTTTTCTTAGTTGATAGTGTGCTGCTGGCATTTGGAATAGATGTATGTTATTGCCTCGCCAGTGTGCACCTATGCTTATTTTTTTCAAAAAATGTTTTTGGGATGTGCAGAGCCAAATAATGTCTTTCTATGTGTGAACTGGTCTGTCTATGGAGACCACAAATTACAACTGGCAGCAAACAGATAACAGCAAGAACTAATGTCCCTTTTGTCACACCTCACTAGTTTGTAGTTTAGTGACCTGTTGGTAATCTGCTCATATTATTTTTAAAGTTTTTGAAGACTATTGTCTAGTGTGTGTAGAAATCTGTGAATTTTAATTTTTTTGTATAACATTATGTCTGACGGAAAAAACAAGTACATCCCATATACTCTAGAAGGCATCGCCTGATTTCTTGACTCTTCTGATGTAATGACGAAGTGCATTGTATATGAGGCCCAGCAATGGACACAATGCTTACTTTTCGCTTTGTGTTAAGTGATATTTAGATAGGTGGATTATTTTACACCTGGCAATTATATGACTCTGTGTCAGCCTTTTCACTTTAATGACACTATGCATTAAAATTAGTACTGCAGAGATCGGCCCTAGCTGCAGGGAGCATAGTCCCCTCGTTTGACTTCTTTCTTGCTTCATACAATTTGGTGTCAGCAAAGGGTTAAATTGCCTATTATTTTATAATCTCTAATCTCAGATCTCATGTCTTTGCTGTGACATAAAATGTGACTTCTGCTATAACAGATAACATTGAAGAAACCTTCAGTTCAGAAGCCGCACTTGATACTTTTATTCCAGGGTTGTGATGATAAAACCATCAGCCTTGGCAATTACAAGGCCCAGAGGGGATACATTTTGTGTCATGACAGCTAGGGACCCGCTTGGGCCACCAGGGATGTCCTGTCATATTAAAGAGAACCTGTCATATAGGTTATGCCCCCCTTGCTGAGGGCAGCACAAGCCAGTGTCAGACCTGCTGTTTCCAGCGCTGTGTCCCTTATTCTGTAAGATGCTGCAGTTAATGCTCAAATCTGCAGTTTTCAGCCAGAAAAGAGTCATGAAAAGAGTCCGTTTTTTCAAACCCCGCCCGCCTGTGGCTAGTCCCACCCATCTCAACTGATAAACCTATTACTTTGAATAGGTAGAAACATGTGAATAACTGTCAGTGGGTGGGGCTAGCCTTTGGTGGGCGGGGCTAACACCTACTCATGAATAAGATTTGAGGGGTAAATGCTCTAAAACTACAGCATCTTACAGAATAAGGGGCACAGTGCTGGGAACAGCAGGTCTGACACTGGCTTGTGCTGTCCTCAGCAAGGGGGGCATAACCTATGTGACAGGTTCCCTTTAACGGTTATAGTAGGCATGCATTAACAAATGCTTGTGCATTTTATATGCAATTTTTGGACTATACTTTAAAGAGGACCTATCACCTCCAGGGAAACCTCATGAAGTAACAGGAGACTAGAATACAAACATTTCCTTAAATATGCTTCATTAGGAAAATCAAAGCACCTGTAATTCAGTTTTTTTTAAATCTGGCCTTTTAAGACAGCTCTGAAGTCGGCCCAAGTTGGCACCTGACAGCTTGATGGATCACTATGTTGAGAGTTGTGTCAAAGTAACTGTTTCTAAGCTGGGAGAGCCCACCGTGAAAGGGGGAGCCAGGAAGTTTACATCTTGTGCACACTGATAAACTCTGGGCTGCTATGTATGTGCTGGATATGACACAAGCAGCAGTGTAATGTAGATGCCTCTAAACCCTGTCACACTATGTCCTCAGTGTCTTATGCCTGCTGCAGTGTATGTAGTGAGAGACTCAGATTACCCTGTGCAAGGAGCTATATCCTCAGCTCCCCCTGTACAGTTGGTATCTCTCAACAGAAAGAATCCCTGCTACATCTAGAGCTCTGCTAAGAAAGTGAAAATAAAATCTCTCCCCCTGTAAAACTGAGCTAAATTCTCTGGATTGCTAATGACATGTATTAGAAAAAAAGTCTTATAATTTCTACTATTATATTTTGTGTGTTTGTGCGGAGGTGATATGTTCTCTTTAAAGGGTTTTCCTGCCATAGTAAATGAAGATATATACTATACTATAATGTTCTAGTCTGACATCTGTGACTGCCATTTTGGAGAATGAGGGGCTGAGGCTTCCTTGCATAACTGTGGCTTTTTCAGGGTGACGTATGACATCACCATGGACGGACAGAGAAGGGAGTGATGTCACCATAGACAGAAAGAGATTACAGATAAGCAATTGTTTTTAGCCCTCACAGCACATGTACCTTTTGTTTACTGTAGATTAACCCTCCTGCACTTTTTAATGTAATGGCTCAGCTAGTTACAGAGAAGCTAAATATGCTAATCATTGTTATGGAACCACTCACAGCCTGAGGAGACCAAGTAAGTGTAAAACTGCTTATGACTCAGTGAAACAGCCTAGGAGAAAACCCCTTTAATTTTAATTTTAAAAAAAACAACAACTGGAACACTCCTTTATATAGGCTGATATCAATTAAATAGATATTTTTTCCTTTTTTTTTTTTGCTTACATAATCCAGTCTATGGAAATACCATGATCTACTACACTATTCCACCCTTTATCTTTTTGTGGTATATTGTGGTATACTCTGGCCAGACAGAGGTCAAAATTAGACTCTTGGCTTTTATCTGGCTAATAGACACCAGGGTAGATCTTGAGCTTGTATAATAGGAGCTTTCCTGATGTACAGCAAACTACAGGATATCCAGCTTTCAAATAAAAAAAGGAGCACAACGAAGTGGTGGAAATATGTGTTTAAAATTCTATTCTTGCTTTATTTTAATCTATTAAAATTCCATAGCATATCATCATGCATGGAGGTAACATAACAGTCTGAATGAACTGGTAACGCCGACGCGTTTTGGGAAGAACTCCCTTACTTACGATGTACACACGAAACCAAAAGACAAGGGCAGAGGTTATTCTCTGCAACAAATCCATCCCATGTGGCTTCACCCTACAAGCAAAAATAAAATATTTTCCAGCAGATCGTTGCTTATGACACTCACCTGACGGGGAAAATCTGTCCAGAATTCATGCTGGTCCCAAAACCACGGCTTCTACAAAGATACAGAAGCATTCATTACAAGTGTTGTGTACAGGAATCCAGCACAGGCCGGCGGCTGCAAGTTTACACACAGGAGGCAAAAATATCTCTTTGTTTGAATCTGAAACCATTCACAGTAAAGCCAGATACAGCACTTAGAAACAAAGATGACACTGGAAATTTACAAGCTAAACAGTGGATGCTACGTAAAGGAACGTCTTGTAAAGAGTCTGCTGCTCGGGACATCGCATTCTCATATGCAGGATTAGGTCTGCAAAATGAAGATTAAAGAAAATGAAGCAGATACTGTGGGTTGTAAAAGTATTCGTACCCCTTTAACGTTTCCTCATATTTCAATGCTACACGCACAAACGTAAATGTATTTTATTGATATTTTATGTGATAGATCTACACAAAGTAAAAAGTATTTGTGTAAAAAAAAAAGTGTAACAAAAATAATAAGTATTTTGCCAAGTTTTGCAAATTAAAAAGCTGAAAAGTGTGGCTTGCATAAGTATCCAGCCCCCTGTACTCTGATACCCGTAAATAAAGTCCTGTGTGACCAATTGCCTTTAGAAGTTACCTAATTAGTAAATAGAGTACATCTGTATGTAAGTTTTTCTCAGTAAACCTTGTGAAGACCTCAGAGGTTTGTTGGAGAACGTTAATGAACAAACAGCATCATGAAAACCAAAGAACACACCAGACAGCTCAGGGATAAAGTTGTGGCAAATTATACTGAAGGGCTAGGTTTTAAAAAATTTACGAGATAAACAGTTGATGCTACGTAAAGGAACGTCTTGTAAAGAGTCTGCTGCTCAGGACATCGCATTCTCATATGCAGCATTAGGTCTGCTGAACGAAAGTGAGGGTCATCCTGCTCAGGCCCTGGCCTTGATTAGTTAGGGGAGCTTAGTGACGTGGGGTGTTTACTGCTCCTATTGAGTTATATATGTTTGTGGCCCAGTGCTGTGCATAATGACATCAGCACCGTGCAGGGGCCACAAGGCATCATCACATCAATGACGGAAACAGAGACCAATATAGATATTTGGACCACCAGTACTGAAGTGAAAGTCATTGGTCAGGGGCAACAAGGCGTCATCACATCAGTGATGGAAACAGAGACTATGATGGATGTATGGACCCTCACTACTGATATGAATGGCGAGTGTAATGAAAGGTAGCATACTATCCTTTCACTAGCCACATCATAGTCTTTATAAGTCACCTAATTAGTAAATAGAGTACATCTGTATGTAATTTTTTTCTCTGTATACCATGTGAAGACCTCAGAGGTTTGTTGGAGAATATTAGTGAACAAACAGCATCATGAAAACCAAGGAACATACCAGACAGTTCAGGGATAAAGTTGTGGCAAATTATACTGAAGGGTTAAGTTTTTTAAAAAATAGCCCAAGCTCTGAACACCTCATGGAGCACTGTTCAATCCATCCTCCATAGTTGAAAGGAGTATGGCACAACAACTAACTTTCCAAGACATGGCTGTCCACCTAAACTGACAGCCCAGACACGAAGAGAACTAATTAGAGAAGCGGCCAGGAGGCCCAAGGTCACTTTGGAGGTGCTACAGAGATCCATAGCCCAGGTGCAAGAATCTGTCCACAGGACAACTATAAGTCACAAATCTCACCTTTATGGAAGAAAGGCAAGAAAAAAGCCCTTTTTTTGAAAGCCATGAGAAACCCTGTCTGCAGTTTGGGAATAGCCATCTAGGGGACACAGCAAGCATGTGGGAGAGGGGGCTTTGTTCAACAGAGACAAAAAAAAGGCCAAACACTATGGGCGACATGTATAAAGGAAGGTGCGTCAAAGTGAATAGTATCAACCTGCAGAATGCAGAGAACACATCATTTTTACTGAAGAATGTACGCAGTCGAAACAAAACTCCCGCAAACATGGCGCAAGTACATTATTTTTCATATTTTGCCCCACTTAGAATTTTTATTTTTTGCGGCTTTCCAGTATATTCTATGGTAATATGAATAACATCATTGGAAAGTACATTTTGTCCCGCAAAATAAAAGCCCTCATATGTCTATGCAGGTGGAAAAATAAAAAAGCTATGGCTTTCATGACCGTCCGTCAGGAAGGGGTTAAAAGCTATGGTCTAATGCCTTTTCATACATGGGCTTACCAGCATGAGATGTTCACACAGCTTGTTTCTTGTTGTTACTCCCAATGGGGGAGGGATAACAAACAAGTACACATTGAGGTATTGCAGTTGGTATGCTGTGAGAAAGGGCATATATTGCCTGAAACGCGTAAGCTTATTCTGTAACCTACACATTAGCCGATGGTTTTACTTATGAATATGTAAATAAATGAAGATCTGCAATCTATGGCGCTGGTTTCTACACTTTTTGGTGTAAAGGATTTCTGCTACAAATTATTGACTGAGGTCAAATACATATGCACGGCACACTTTTCAATTAGCATAATTTGCAAAAGCATGTATCATTTTCTTTACACTTCACAAACATTTGCTACTTTTGTTGCTCTTCTTCTTTCTTGTCTTAACCACACTGTGACTCCATGCTTATCGATCTCCCTCTCTGTAAACTCTCCCCTTTCTGTCCTGAATGCAGCAGCCGGGCTTGTCTTTCTTTCCGGGCCAAGTTCACAGCTTCATTGCTGCACTAAACTGACTCCAGAAGCTGGCAACTCTGGCCTTTATGCTAACTGGGAAAAAATTCACAGGTGCAGCTAATTGCAGAGCAAAAGCTCACATACCCCCACTGCTAGGGGTACAATTAGATGAAAAACTGCACACCAACTTGACACCTGTTCACACCAGCATGCAGAAAAGCCACAGTATAATGCATGGGGAGATTGCACAAATGCAAAAATACCAATAAAACAATCACTCGCACACTCACTGCATGAGGGGGGTGATTGCTGGTACTACAATTGCATATAATAAGGCGATACAGAAGGGTGCCATTAATACAGATACGTGTGGTGCACCATGCTGGCTGTATCTGTAATAATGGCAATTAGCTGCACCTGTGAATTTTTTCCCAGTTAGCATAAAGGCCAGAGTTGCCAGCTTCTGGATTCAGTTCAGTCCAGCAATCAAGCTGTGAACATGGCCCAAAAAATTGTGTTGTTTTTTGAGTAAGTAATGTCCCATTTTTTGTATGTTTTGTCTTCCTTTCCAGCCGCTATACTGATGCCTCTACCCTGTGTCACTTGCTGCACTGGTTGCCCTTTCAGTACAGAATACAACAGAAACTAATCACTCTCACCCATAAAGTTCTTCATAGTTCTGCTCCACCCTACGTCTCCTCCCTCATCTCTGTCACCACCCTACCCGGGCTCTCCGCTCTGCTGTTGATCTGAGCTTTGACTCCTGTCATCCGAACCTCCCATGTCCATCTCCAAGATTTTGCAAATGTTGCACCAGGCCTATCAAGATTACTAATTGTTAACCCCCCAAATTCTTTCACACATATTTGTCACTACTTGCACTTGAGCATTCACAGGATTATCTGTTGCATATTTTATATAATATATATAATATTTTAATATTTTAATTTTTTAATTATATATATATATATTTATACACTCCCCGGGCCCCTTTATTTGGTAAAACCCTGAGTAACGGTTTTTACCCCCTTTTTCCTTCGAACTGCCTCAAATTTTTGGGATGATTCCAAAGGTGTTGCAACGATGCTAATTTGGGACCAAGGGCCCCCAAAGAGGCCAAGAAAATATTCCCCACACCAGACACCACCAACCCCCCAGCCTGAACCCTTGAACAAGGCAGGATGGATCCATGCTTTCATTGTTGACGCCAAATTCTGACCCTACCATCCGAATGTCGCAGCAGAAATCGAACTCATCAGACCAGGAAACGTTTTTCCAATCTTCTACTGTCCAATTTCGATGAGCTTGGGCAAATTGGAGCCTCAGTTTCCTTTCTTAGCTGAAAGGAGTGGCACCCGGTGTTGGTCTTCTGCTGCTGTAGCCCATCTGCCTCAAAGTTGGCCGTACTGTGCGTTCAGAGATGCTCTTCTGCCTCCCTTTGGGTTTTGTAACGGGGGCTATTTGAGTCACTTTTTGCCTTTTTTTATCAGCTCAAACCAGTCTGCCCATTCTCCTTTGACCTCTGGCATCAACAAGGCATTTCCGCCCCCCAGGACTGCCGCTCACGGGGATGTTTTTTTCTTTTTCGGACCTTTTCTCTGTAAACCCTAGAGATGGTTGTGCGTGGAAAATCCCAGGAGATCAGCAGGTTCTGAAATACTCAGACCACCCCTTCTGGCACCAACAACCCTGCCACGTTCAAAGGCACTCAAATCCCCTTTCTTCCCCATACTGATGCTCGGTTTGAATGCGGAGATTGTTTTGACCATGTCTACATGCCTAAATGCACTGAGTTGCCGCCATGTGATTGGCTGATTAGAAATTAAGTGTTAACGAGCAGTTGGACAGGTGTACCTAATAAAGTGGCCGGTGAATGTATATGTATGGTCTGGGTGGCAGGTTCCTCCACTTTTCATGTAAACTACCCCATATTTATGAAACCTGGCTGGACCATTGTAAACCAAGGACTTCCCACCCTTTGTCTCACCCATATACTCTAATATATTGTAAGCTCTTGGGAGCAGGTCCCTCATACTTCGTGTCTGATTTGTAAGTATTTTTTTTTTATTTTTTCTATAATGTAACTTTGGTTTTGTCTATACTTATACCCTCTAAAGTGTAACGTGCTGCAGAATATGTTGGCTCTACATAAATAAAGATTATTATTATTATTTTTTGTTGCTCTATCACATAAAATATCAATAAAATACATTTACATTGAGTAATAGGTCAAGTGGGGGGGGGAAGGCTTTTGTAACCCTCTGCTATATCAATGAATATAATACATAATGTACCATGCCCACTAGAGCTCACGCACATGGCAATATTACAGAACTGTGTATATACAGTTGTGCTCAAAAGTTTACATACCCCTGGCAGAATTTTTGCTTTTTTGGCCTTTTTTAAGAGAATATGAATGATAACACAAACACTTTTTTTCCCACTCTGGCTCGTGGTTGGGGTGAAGCCATTTATTGTCAAACTACTGTGTTTTCTCTTTTTAAATCATAATGAGAACCAAAAACATCCAAATGACCCTGATCAAAAGTTCCCATACCCCAGTTCCTAATACCATGTATTGCCCACCCTAACATCAGTGACACCTTGAAGTCTTTTGTGGCAGTTGTGGATGAGGCTCCTTATTTTCTCAGATGGTAAAGCTGCCCATTTTTTTGGGCACAAAGCCTCCAGTTCCTGTAAATTCCTGGGTTGTCTTGCGTGAACTGTGCTTTGCTTGAGATCTCCCCAGAGTGGCTCAATGATATTGAGGTCAGGAGACTGAGATGGCCATTCCAGATCCTTCACTTTGTTCTGCTGTAGCCAATGACCGGTCGACTTGGCCTTGTGGTTTGGATCATTTTGTCATGTTGGAACGTCCAAGTACGTCCCATGCGCAGCTTCCAGGCTGATGAGTGCAAATTTGCCTCCAGGATTTGCTGATAACGCGCTGCATTCATCTTTCCTTCAACCTTGACCAGGTTTCCTGAGCCAATGTAGCTCACACATCCCCAAAACATCAGCGATCCACCTCCATGCTTTACAGTAGGAATGGTGTTCCTTTCATCATAGGCCTTGTTGACACCTCTCCAAATGTAACGTTTATGGTTGAGGCCAAAAAGTTCAATTTTGGCCCCATCACTCCAAATAACCTTGTTCCAGAAGTTCTGAGGCTTGTCTCTGTGCTGTTTGGCGTATTGTAGGCACGATACTTTGTGGCATTTGCGCAGTAATGGCCTTTCTCTGAAAAAAGGCCAAGAAAGCAAAAACTTGTCCGATGTATTTAAACTTTTGAGCACAACTGTAGCTGTGTTATATGGTGTTCATAGCCAGGCCAGTGTTTTAATGACACAGAGGGTGACAAGTCCGAAAAGTGACATACCCATGCCAGTTTTAGGCGCATTAAATCAGTATAAGGTGCGCCTGAAACTCCAATTATTTCTAAAAACTGGCGTCAGGTATTTCTTAATTATTATTATTATTATTTATTTTAGAGCGCCATTGATTCCAGGGCGCTGTACATTCAAGAGGGTTACAAACATAACGTAATTCAAACAAGTTCAATGCTGACAGTATGTGACAATCAACTGGCACAGAGGGAAAGAGAACCCTGCCCGCAAAGGCTTACAATCTACAAGGAAGGGGGAAAGAGACAGAAGGTGGGGACAGACATGTTTGTGGAGGGTGTAGTGACAGAAGGGGTACTATAGTTTATAGGCTAACCTAAAAATATGGGTTTTCAGGTTGCTTTTGAAGTTGGTGAAATGTGCCTAAACAGTCACATTGCGCCGAAAAAGGCGCATTGCATAAAAAAAGGCGCACTGCGCAACTCGCGGCCCATAACATATAATTGGTAGTTTATTAATATGCTTATCGTGGCGCATAACATATGTAATACGCCTCAATTGGCGCATTGCGCGACGGGGGCACACAGTGCACCATATTTAGGCACATTACAAAGTTTCGTGCCCCGCGTATAATGCGCCTAGTTTTGGTGTACGACAGTTCATTAACAAGAAGAATATGACGTCAAAAGTGTTTTTGCCACAAAATAGACCAAAAAACTGGCGTTGGCGAGTTGGGACATGTCGCCCAGAATGTTTTCTCATAGACTCTGTATGAATCTATGATCAGAGACTGATCAGATCAGAGACTGTAATACGCAGTACTGTACAATGTATTACAAATGTGTTCCCCAACATTGGACTTATAATACTAAAAATACTCACATTGATTAGTACAGAAAATCCAGTGAGGAATGAAATCAAGTACATAGTGAATCTCCAGCTAAAAAAAAAAAGAAATAATCATTTATAACTGTCAGAGAAAATATAGGGTTAAGCGATTTCTCTATTATTCACCAAGTGCTTAGTTTCTAGCATTCAGAAATTAAGCTGTGACCTTGCTCTGTCGGAAGCACTTGGCCTTGACTTAGTTCTAGAGATAATACACATTTCTTAGTTCTTCAGTTTTAAATTAATTTGTTCATAATTTCCAACAGAGGAATTATGTTTATCTACAATATTTTAGCCCACCTATTCGATTATTGGTTGGCATCTCTCTCTCCAATTTCTAATCACTGATAATACACGTTTGTTCATATATAAGGCAACTGGGATGTTGGATGATGATGTAACATTTCATTACTTAATTTTCTAGAACCATTGAAAAAAAAAAAGGTCCCCAAGATTCTTTAGCTATCCCAACAATAAACAGCCTGTATAATAATTAAAACAACGGTTAGAAAAGTAGTTTTTCTCATTTTAATTAAATACTTTAATAATGACTGATTTACCAGGTAATATGCTGCAAATTAATTATTAGTAATGCAAAACAGAGATAATGTAAAGGTCACTGCTTATTAATTAAAAGTTTAGTTATTAAGAAGTAACCAATTGTGTTGTATCATAATTAAACTAACAAATGGTATTGCAAATTGTAATTAAAATGTGAAGTAATGATGATGGTGTTAATGTTAACACTCCTCTAAACCAACTGCATAAAAACTTGTGTCTGTGAACCATAATAAAGGATTTTGTGTCACGATCCTGCAACTTGCCATCTGGCAGCAGCTGTGCTGTGGTTAGTCAAGTACTTTCTGTGCCTTCCAGCAGTGTAAGGCCATGTTCACACGGCTTATTTGGACGTGGTTTTGGACGAGGTTTTCAGAGCGTTTCCGCTCCCAAAACCTCGCCTGAAACATGTTTCTTCAGAACAGGTTTTAGAGGCGTTTCTCAACAAGGTTTTGTGCGAGGTTTTGGATGAGGTTTTTGACGAAATTTCACCCATACAAATTAATAGCCAGGACAAAAACCGCGCCCAAAACTGCACCCAAAACGTGTCAAACCCGCGCCGAAAGCATGACATGACACTTCTTTTTCAGTGCTTCCAAAGAAGTGTGTAAAAACCTCGTTGTGTATGAACTACAACGAGGTTTTACATAGGAATCAATTAAATTAACTGGGGACGATTTGGATGAGGTTTTAGGCGAGAAGACGCTCCAAAAAACCTCGTCCAAATAAGCCCTAACAGTTAAGTGCTTGGCTTATACTAGAACAGCTGTTCTTCATCACCATGACTGGGGGAACTATTTAGCCCTGGCTATAGTTTCCGTCAGTGCCTGAGGTTTTGATGTGCTGTGCAGGTTTACTTCCTGCATTGCTTTTCTGGTGCCTTTGTTCCTCTCTGTACCTGACCTCTGCCTGTTGGCTGCATTTAGTTGCTTTCCATCTGTGTCTGTCCATGCCTACTGTTCGCCCGTTTGTTTTTGGACCTTTGTTTTGCCCCTCACATCCGTCACATCCCCAAGCATCATCCCCCACTGTTTTTTTATGTTTATTCCTGGACTGTCTATTTGTCTGTATTCATATGCAATAAAGTTCACTGAAGCAAACATAAAATAAAAAAATAAAAATGCCTTAAAAATTCTCTCTCTCATTATTCTGGCATTTGGCAAATATAAATAATTTAGGTTCCTAATTAACCCCTTTAAAACCCGGGGGTAAGGTTTATTCTGTTTTTATGTCAATAGTGAGAAAAAAAATTATATATATATATATAGAAAGAAAGTCCATGGCACTCCACAAAGAATTAAAGCAAAACAGAGAAGTTTATTCCTCCATGCTTAGTAAATGCGACGTTTCAGCTCCCTCATAGAGCCTTTGTCAAGCGTGAAAAACTATTTCCAAAATTTTTTTTTGCAAGAAGTTATCAACAGGAAATGGGTTCTGTGTGATTTCCTGTTGATAACTTCTTGCAAAAAAAATTTTGGAAATAGTTTTTCATATGTGTTTTTGTGATCTATATATTTTGCCATTATTAGGTCCGTTAAGGATATACCATAGGAAAATGAGTGATATTTAAAGAATGGGTAAGAAAGAGTAAAACTTTGATTTTTAACAGATTAATCATTTTTTGTTTTTTTTACTAACAATTGTTTTTAAATTTTTGAAATTTTAAAAAATTCATCGAAAAAGATCTAATCTAGATCGAAACGTCCTTTTTATTACAATCTTTGATATAATGCATTCTAATATGGATTACCATGTATGAAGCCGGCTTTTATGTTTGCCATTTTGGAATTATTAAAGTTTTGCAAAGAATAAAAAATTTAAATTAATTTCTATTTTGGGAGTGAACCTATCTTTTTCTCTACTGTATTTTTTTTGGGTGTAAACCCCTTCAGGGCCCGGGAGTGCCGAGAACAAAAACTTTTTAATCTGGAGATGGTAATCCCAAAAAGGTTTTTTTTTTGTTTGCAACCACTGAGATGTCATGGATGGCTGCTAAACGGGGAGGGAGAGTGGGCCGTAGAATAGCCATAACAGATGAATTAGCTTTGAATGGAGCAGGAGTGCACGTTTGCCCCCTGCACAAAGAAGGAAGTACGGGGAACTTGGCGCCAATGAAGCAGACGAACATGAGAACTCCTGCTCCTTTCAAAGCTAATTTATCTGTTATCTCTATTCTTGCTCTTGCTTATATACTATATATACAGTGAAGGACATAATTATTTGATCCCTTGCTGATTGTGTAAGTTTGCCTACTGACTTAGACATGAACAGTCTATAATTTTTGGTAGGTTAAATTTAACTTTAGGATCCAAAAAAAAAATCCAGAAAATCACTTGGTAAATTATATAAATTTATTTGCATTTTGCTGAGTGAAATAAGAAATTTTATCCCCCAAACCACCCAAAAAATTCCCCACAAAAAAATTAACTTTTTAATATTATTATCAAAAGGATACTCCCCAAAAAAATCCAAAACACAAAAATCCCTATAATACACCCTGTAAACCAAACTTTGTTTTCACCTAATTCACCAAGAATTTTTCCCTTAGCAGAGTGACTGCCCCACAAGGGCGACCCCCAAAACTAATCCTTCTCTCCTGATGTTAAAAGGAGATACACAAATATATCACTTCCTTATCTTCACAAAAAAAATATCTGTGTGTATAATATCGTAACTCAAAAACCTTATGTATAACATTTTTTAATTTTTTTATTTTATTATTTATTTTTTAAACGCCCCCGGTTCCAGAGGGTAATTCAGGGTTTCATACATAAATAGGTCAAACAAGTCAAAGGGGACAAATTACAGAAGGAAGAGGGCCCGCCCCTGAGGGCTTACAGTCTACAAGGAAAAGGGGGTAAAGACAGAAGGGGGAGGGGGAGAATGATTCGGGTAGTGTAATGACAGTAGGGGTTTTTGTTGGGTTTTAGGCAATCTGAAGAGAGGGTTTTCAGGCTGCTTTGAGGTGGTGAGGTGGGGGGAAAGTCTGAGGTGTTTGGGGGAGTGATTCCCCAAATATGGGGGAAGCACGGGGAAGTTGGAACGGTTTTTGAGGGTTGACACCGGGGAGAGCGGAGAAAAAGGTCCTTGGGAGCGGAGATTGCGTGGGGGAGATATTTGGAGATAAGCGATATGTAGGAGGGGGGGAGGGTTTTGGAGAGCCTTGTGGTCAAGGTTATTAACTTTTAACCCGGGAA